>APFE031334937.1:66746-79678 GCA_000404065.3 Pinus taeda | reverse complement strand
ATAGCAGACGCTTCCGCGGACGCTTCGCTTCCTAGATTTTTGGAAAATGACGCTTCCGCGCTCCGCGCTCCCGCTTCGTGCAACATTGATCTCTATTTAAAGAGCATGGAAGATCACTTGTAGAGTGACCGTTCATGAGAGAAGCTTATGTAACTTTTCTTTCTTTTACATTAATAAACTTCCTGAAGTGGCCGCATTGGCTCAGGCTATGGACTGTTTCGCACTTTAAGGGTTTTAACCACATCAAAAATACTAGTGTACTAATCTATGATTTGTTTGTGAGTGATGTCCTTTGGTGTTTATCTGAGGAACTTACCCTGTAAATTCCTACATTTCAAGGATGTTGTAATCTATTGACCACTTCTTCACAGCTACATTGATTTAAATATATCTCATGACATCTTTACCATTGCATTGTCCACTTTTATAAGATTGTAACCTCAACATAACTTCAGTTCCTTCAAAAGCATATAACGATGAGCCTCACATTCTAGTTGCAATCATTCGGTAAGATTGAGAATGGTTCAATCAACCATCCATTTTGTAGTAATTCAAAATAAAAGAATTAATGGCACAAGTGCAAAATAAAATACCTGAGATATAATTGGCCGCCCAACCCGCCATGTCATTTTGCTCTCTTTGAATTATTGTTATCCACCTAAACCAAAATTTGGAGTGAGATCTTGAAACCAAATTAAACTTAGATTCAGCCCCTTTATTCAATGTACCTGCAAAATGTCGAACCATTAATAGGTGGACCTTTTGTTTATGAAGCAACTTACAAATTAACAATAATAATTTGGAAAATGCAGTCAAATTTCAAACTAATGGTATGAAATTAAAGAATGCTTAATAAGGCAGAAAGACAGCAAGATCATCCCCTTTGTCCCCTATAGCATTGACAATATTGTCAAACTTCATTACAATAGTTATAATTTATACTTTTATGTTTGGACAAGTAATAGCCTTGTTCTTAGACCACTTTCAAATTGCTAACTTAATTTCACATCTAGAGCATCCAGATGTACACCAATCAATAATGTAACTATAGATAATTCTCAAAGGTGTACATGACTTCTAAAGATGTTGCTATTCAATAAATGTCACTTTTGGAATAGTCAATCAGCTATAGAAGGAACATTATGAAATGATTTTAAGCTTTTCTTTCCAACCTTACACATCTCCTTGTACATAAAATTAGCTTTCTATTTTAAAACAGCAGAAGTGTCTGCTACCTTCAATCAATTTTCAACTATTCATATGACCAAATGGTATTACAGCAAACAAAAACAGATCAATTCTCAGTATAACTACTAACATAGAAACTTCGACTCCCTTTTACATTAGTCTACAGTTTTCTTTTGGCAGCCTGCTACTGCCGAAATTTGTTCTATATGATCATTTGAGAAAGGATACTATCAAGAACAATTGTGTGGGGACTTAAAATGATGATTCTATGAACATTGAACTCATTACCACTTAGTAAAAGGAAACAAATAAATGCTAACCTATAACTGCTCGACCAAACTGTCTCCTTAAGCCAGACATAAGTCTCAGCAAAACTACAAAACAATCTCTGCTCCATTCTCATATCAAGAAATGCCTATACCATGGAAGTAAATTTCAATTTATGCCAAAAAATGTGCTAACAAAATCACCATATAAAGCAGCTATGCATGCTATGAATATATCAACATCATTGACAAACCCCTGTTGCCAATCTTCCAATATATACATGCTATCTAAATTGCAGAAATGTTACCGACTTGGATAAAAAAATTGCTTTCCAACATTTTTTAGTTTCAGCCTCCATTCAGGCTCTACTTTAGATCTAAACAATGAGTAAGGTGAGGTCCCCAGATAATCCTAGTCTCCCTTATATAACTGAGCTCTAGGAAGGAAACCAAAGTCTTAAAACAATGCTCTCAGGCCAACTGCATTCACTTGAAGGACAAATGGAGCTTCTTGAAGTGTTCTATTCAATTCTTCCTCAGTAAGTATGCATTTTTCGATGTTGAATTTACGCTGGAAATGCTTCACATTTTTAAAGCAGTGGATCTACTAAATTTAGCAATAGGTTAAGAGCTGTCCTCATATGATGGATGACTTTCACATGCTAAGTCCTACACATATATAGACCTTTCATATGATAAATACTTTTGAAGTTGGTATATCATGCTAGTGAACAGGAGTGATTGCACTGAGAGAAGCAAGGTGCAATTTAAAATAGATGAGATGTGTAATGTCTATGTTTAATGCTTCTAAATCAAAATGGAAAAAAATTAAGCTTGTAGATTTAAATAAACATTTTTTTAAATACCGAACATTCACTAAGATTTTATACACCCACACACACACCAACATAATAGATCCATCTTAACGCTCGATCTTCTATTTTAGGTCAAAAAGCTTGGTAATCCAAAAGTCGGAGAGAAAAACTATGATTTGGGAACTTGGCCAAAAACATATCTTTTGCTCCCCACAGGTGCAATTTTTCCTTCATCACTTGTCATCTCTCATTTGCTTATATGCCCAACACCGAACCCTAGCTTCATAAAACTCCTTGACTAAGTGCCTATGTGCCCTAGCTCAAAAAAAATGTGAAATCGTCATCCCTAGAAACACGCCCATACTTTGCTTAATCCACGATCCACACCCTAGACCAACTCCATGCTCTAGCTCGACAAAGCTCCCCAACCCAACTTTGTCTGAGGTTGCAACCTTTCCCCACACCCTAGCTTGTTGTCCTCGACCCCAGCGCTCTCCTCGACCTATTAGCACTCATGAAAATGAGAAAACAAATTTGATAAGGCATAATATGCATATTATTAACAAGATTTACATATAGATACATTTCATTGGCCCTTGGTTTCATCTTCCAAGAGGTCCCTTGGACTTCTCATGATTGTTGAGATTCACTTGAGGCTTTTCGCCTTCCTATCAAGCGAATAAGCCAAATTTCCCTGACCTAGGAGGATTATGTTCCCAACATTCCCCCTCCCCGCTTTAATCCAAAGGGGTGTATGTGAGTCCATGAAGAGGGTTGAAATACAAAGATGGATAGCAGCCAATGGTTGGATGTGCTAAACCACAAACCAAATGGGTAGCATAGGTCAAACTCTTCTCCTAGTGGTGGTTTAAGGTTGGTAATTAGCAGCCAATGGCTGGATGTGTTGGACCACAAACCAAATGGGTAGCATAAGTCAAACTCTTCTACTAGTGGTGGTTTAAGGATGTCCACCAACCAAATCATGCTGATGGAACACGAAATTGTCTCTGGCTACAATGCTGACTTTGGCTCTAGGGTATGGTTGCGGGCTCTGATTCAAGTTGTGGCTTAGGCTCGTCCAATATGACTTTGAAGCTAGTAGTTGACTATTAATTCCCCCCCTGTCAGATACAAGGTGAGAAGATGAAGATCTATACACTACAAGACTTGTCAATACTTGAGAATAAACTCTACAATTTTACCAATATATTTTCTTGGTTGTTGAAGACCATTGCCAAGAAGCGATCCATCCAAGGTGAATCTTTGCTCTTGCAGGTGTCTTGTGTCTGGAACATCTATTTGAATAAAGAGTATGTTTTCCATAGTACTCACAGGGGTGAAAATCAAAACATTGATCTTTCATGTGGCCAACCCGATCACAATGTTGGCATTTACGAATTTCATGTGGAAGTGGAGCAAGTGAAGATGAAACTGGATTGGTTTAGAGTAGTCTGGAATATCAAAGGTCACATCTTTTTCATATCAAAATCTGGTTCTATACTTGTTATTGATGAATTCTTCACAAGGTCTAATGATGGGCATGGGAAGTGTTATCTCACAAGCTCTCCCTGGAGCAAAGTCCATTCTCACCAAGAGGAAAACCTATGGATACAAAGAGGCAAAGCCACCCACTATCACACCGACAGCCTTACCCCTCTCTTCTAGGTTTCGGATATGCAGGTCCCAACATAAGGAGTGTTTCCCTATGTTTGATTCCAACCCTAAATTTATCGTTGAGTATGAATGAGAGTCTGACTTGGATTAGAATAATATCCTTTCTTAAAATGATAACTTATGCGACAAAAGAAAATAATGCTCAATTCCAAGATGACATTGATCTTACAAATATCATAATATTTCATCTGGCTTTATCCAAATCGCAAGATCCCATATGTATATCATAAAATCAAATATTTGTACCCACCCAATAGTCATGCAATCGCGAATGAAATTGAAGAAAACAAATTTGTTATCAAAATTCGGATTGCATCATGAATTTATTACATAAATAGCACATATGTCTAATGGCAAGATAAATCACAAACCAAGTTTGCAAGTGAGACCATGAAACCAACTTATGTATTGATGAGCTCATGCCAAGGAACTAATGTTTCATTTGCATCACTATTCAAATAGAGATAAATCATCAGCAAATTTCTCCAAGGGATCCTTTAACTATTTCAGAATTGTGAAAATTAAATGCAATTGAAATATTTCCCAAAATAGTCTACCTCACTATAAATTTAAAATATCGGATGAATTTGTGTTGAGAATGTTAAAATTGGCAACTAGGGCCAAACTCCATGTGGGTCATCTTATTTATGGCAGCTGATATTTTTCTTGGATTTCTCTCGTCAAGAGGTGTAGGATTGATCTAACAATCATCCGATTCCGACAAGTATTTTATGGAGATATGAATTTATTTGTATTTACTTGACAAATTGTCAAGGTCGGCCAACAGCTAAATGTGTGGCACACATGCTCAACATTTCATACAAATACAAGTGAGGTTGAGGCATTATTCACTCATCTCATCTCTCACATTCTTCTCTCTCTCTCCTTAGTTAATTGGGTTTACACAAGGAGCAGCTCACACGTGGGAAGAGGACGCAAAAGGGCAACGAAGGAAGACGCAAAAAGGAGAATGAAGAAGCTGCAGGGGGTCTCTTTGACCTGCGTTGACCAACGTGGACATTTCAGGGCTACGGTTTTGGTGTGGTTGTCTCTCCTAAGCAGGCCGCAAATTGTGGCACACAAACCAAGGCATTCTGACCTCTAGTTTGACCAGCGTTGACTACCCTAGTTTGTGGCAACAGGCTGACTTCAGATTGACTGCATTTGACTGATTTTTTCAAACTGTTTATGGGCTACCTCTTCTTTCTAATGGAGGCCTAGTTGACTATGATATTGACCAAGTATATTGGAGATCATTTCTATCTTGTTTGACCAGCTTTGACTTTGCTAGTTAGGGTTTGTTGTTGCTGTCCTAAAATTACAGATTTATGTATTTGTACTATTTCTCTCTTTGTTGAACTATTGAAGATTATAGAAGAATTGATCAAAGGGTTGCCGCACATTGGGGTTTGTCCCTGGCTAGCCACCACATCTGGTGTCTCGTCTTGGTTTGTTTTCTGTCGATCTATTAATGTTCTATCTGCATTTTATTGTATGTTAATGTGATTGCTAAACAGTGGCTAATAAGAAGAAATTGAAGTAAACTACTCTAAGCATAGAACATACCATAAATTAACATGGTATCAGAGCTGAGGTGAAGACAAAGCCCAAGCAAGAGCAAGAGAAAGAGCAAGAGCAATCACCGAGGGCTATTGAAGCAATCTTAAAGACTTCATGGGGTCCTCATCACACTTCCCCACTGAAGACAAGCTCCATGAGAAGTCTGACTATCACGGATGGAAAATGTCTCTCGATCTGACATTGGAAGAGCAGGAAGTGTTGGACCATGTGAGGGGCAAAATCATTGAGCCTCCATCAAATGCATTTGTTGCTGCAAGGAACAAGTGGACCAGGGGTGAAATCAAAGCAAAGAAGATCATCTGGGACTCGATCGACAAGCGCCTAGTGGCCTATGTTTCCGAGCTGACCACCTCCAAGGAAATCTACGATAGACTAGTAAGCTTATTTAAAGTTAGTGATGCAAATCAATTTTTGTTCCTTAAGAATATGCTGAAAGAAATTAAGAAGGGCAAAGATGAGAGTATGCAAGCCTACTTCTCAACGAACTAACCATCACCGAGATCAAGAATGATCTCCTATCAATTGGGGAAGTCATTCCTGACAAGGAACTAACCATCACAACTTTTGGAGGGCTCCCATCCGAATCGTATGCATTCAAAACCACTCTTCTCAACAATAATGTAATTCCAGGATTTGAGGAATTGATGGCGAGATGCATTCAAGAAGAGACAAGGATGGAAGAGCAGGAAATGCCTGCATTTAGAGGCAATCTCGTTGCTTTCTCCTCCCATGCTAAAAGGAGAAATAGTTCTGGGGCAAAATCTAAGGGAAAGGCCGGACCAAAAGGTGGAAGGAAAGGAAGATATTTCATTTGCAACAAAATTGGCCACTACGCGAAGGATTGTCCTAATAGAAAGGACACATCTCATGACGATGATCAAAATCACTCCAAGGGCAATTCCAACAACAATCAATGGAAGGGCAGGTTCAATGGCAAAGGAAAGAGGAATGTCGGAAATCAAGGAAGTGGTCAACCCTCCAAGAAGGCAAGAAACTCCAGGTATGAATCTAACGTTGTTAACAATAAGCAAGATGAATATTATCTGATATCGGCCCTCTCTACGACTTCTCCTTCAGACTCATTGGGCAATTGGCTTACTGATAGTGGTGCCTCAAGGCACTTCACTGGTTACAAAGAAGCTCTCTCTAATCTCATAGAGAAAGAGACCACCCTGGAAATTATTCTTGGAGACAACTCCAAATATCCCGTGAAAAGCGTAAGGAATGTTTCTCTTCAATTGAATCAGGGTAACACAATTCACTTGCAAGAAGTCCTATATGTACCTGATCACAAAAAGAACCTGGTGTCCATTTCGGCAAATGGAAAACAAAGGCTACAAGGTGGCCTTCATTGATGGCAAGGTACGTGTATGGAAAAAGAATTTTAAAGATGCTTTCATTCTTGGGTTTCGAGTTGACTCTTTGTATCAAGTCGGAGGTGGAAGGCCGCTGGGTGTCATGTCTTGTGACACATCTCTTCAATCCGAACTATCACACCGAAGGTTCGCTCACCTTCATTATAAAGCTCTACCCAATGTGAGACAAATGGTGACAGGGATGCCCGAGTTTAAAGTAAAGCAAGAGGTGTGTGTCCAGGATGTACCAAAGGAAAGCTCAAAAGGGGCCCATTCCCCTCAAGCCATAGAAAGACCTCTGATATATTGCTGTTGGTTCATTCTGACATATCTAGTATGATACCTGTGAACTCCTTGGGAGGATATTTATATTACCTCACTTTTACAAATGATTATTCTCGCAAGACTTGGATATACTTCTTGGAAAAGAAGGATGAAGTGTTCTCCTGGTTCTGTCACTTCAAAGCCTTGATCGAGAATCAAATTGAGAAGAAGATCAAGATCTTAAGGACTGATAATGGGACCGAGTATGAATCCAATGAGTTCGATGACTTTTGTAAGGAAGTTGGCATTAAGAGGGAGACCACAACACCATACACTCCTGAGCAAAATGGTGTGGCAAAAAGGAAGAATCGTACGATTATGGAAGTTGTTCATTCCATGCTCCATGATCAAAGGCTTCCGAAGTTTCTATGGGCCGAAGCTGCAAATACCGCAGTATATGTTCAAAACCGATGCCCTCATCAAGCATTGGATTCCAAAACTCCCGAAGAGATGTTCACTGGTAAGAGGCCTGATGTATCTCATTTTATAATTTTTGGAAGTCCTGTTTATTTTCATGTGCCGAAAGGGGAAAGGAATAAATTGGGTGCATCTGGAAAGAAGGGAATCTTAGTGGGCTATAGAGAAAACACTAAAGGCTATAGAATCTATGTGGTTGGTCAAAGGGAAGTTGAGATTAGCCATGATGTCACCTTTGACGAAGATATCGCTCTTAGCAAAGTTGACAATCTTCTTATACTAAGAAAATCTGGAGAAGCTGACACCAGCAAACCGGAGGAAAAGCAAGATGAAACGATGCCCGAAGTGGAAGAACCCATGGACCCTATTGATCACCCTCCGCAAGAGCCTTCCTCTTTTAGGAAGAGGCCCTCAAGGCTTAGGGGGGCACTTGATGATGCTGAAGGACACATTGCACCCAGAGGGACTTTCTGGGAAAGCAAGAAGCCTACCAGGTATCATGGATACTTGACCATTATGAGCACGATCATTCAAAATGAGCCGTCATCATTCGCTAAAGTTGTGAAGCGTCAAGTATGGAAGGATGCTATGACTGAGGAATATGAGTCCATCATGAAGAACGATGTATGGGATGTGGTCCCCAAACCCCAGAACAAAGTTGTTGTCACTTCGAAATGGCTTTACAAGATAAATCATAGAGCTGATGGAAGTGCTGAAAAGTATAAGGCTCGTTTTGTCGCTCGTGGCTTCTCTCAAAAGGAAGGTATAGACCATGATGAGATATTTGCACCTGTTGCCCGATATACCACCATCTACTCGATCATAGCCCTTGTCGCTTTGCAAGGATGGAACCTACATCAAATGGATGTCAAGACCGCATTCTTGCATGGTTCAATCAAAGAGGAAGTCTATGTGGAGCAACCCGAAGGATTTGATATTCATGATCGAGAATCTCACGTATGCATGTTGAAGAAAGCCCTCTATGGGCTGAAGCAAACACCCCGAGCTTGGTATGAGAGAATCGATAGCTACTTGATGGAGTTGGGATTCACTAGGAGTGAAGTCGACCCTAACCTTTACTTTAAGGTTGAAGATAATAAACCTCTCATACCGGTGTTGCACGTTGACGACCTCTTTTTGACAGGTGCAGATCCTCTCATTCACAAATGTAAGAGGGAGTTGGCTTCTGAGTTTGAGATGAAGGACCTAGGACTAATGCACTATTTTTCGTAGGACTAGAAATCTGGCAAAAGCTAGGGGAGATTTTCCTATCTCAGGGAAAATATGCGGTGAATATATTGGAGAGATTCAGTATGGTGGACTACAAGCCCGCGACTACACCGATGGGAGCTTGACTTCAAGAAGTTAAGCGATAGTGCTGCCAAACCTGTTTTGCAAAATGCTACCAAGTATCGTCAACTCACCGGAGCATTGATGTTCTTGGTGAACTCTCGTCCGGATATATGTTTTGCAGTCAACATATGGTTGAGCCTCACCACTCACATTGGATTGGTGCCAAGAATCTGTTGAGATACCTTCATGGCACAATCACTCATGGGTTGACCGTTGAGATATACTGTCGGAGATGTGAGACTACATGGATATACCGATGTTGATTGGGCAGACAATGTGGTGGACCGAAAGAGCACTTTCAGGTGTTGTTTCTCTTTGGGATCTGCCTTGATATCCTGGATGAGTAGGAAGCAGAAGTCAGTGGCTTTGAGCACCGCTGAGGCAAAGTACATTGTTGCGAGTATGGCCTCTTGTGAGACTGTCTGGTTGCGAAAGCTCTTCAGTGAGCTATTTGGAATTACATTGGATACTACCGTGATCTTGTGTGACAACCAGAGCGGAATTCGTTTATCAGAGAATCTCGTATTTCATGATCGCTCCAAGCATATCAATATCAAGTACCACTTTATCCGGGATATGGTACAGCGGGGACCAATAAGGCTTCAACATATCGATACAAATGAGCAGGTCGCCGACATTCTAATGAAGCCTCTGGGAAAGGTAAAATTCTTGACTCTCCGAGAACGACTTGGAGTCGTTGAGAGACCCTCTTATGAGGGTCCTGCATGATGGATGCACTGAGCTCTTGGAGCTCCGGGGGGCTTGGGGTACTTCTTGGAGCGACATGCAACCACAGGGCGACTCACCCTCCCCTAGTGGTGCGCTATGTACAGGGTGAAAGGTTCAGCCTTCCCCTGTGATACCCCGTGGCGAATTAAGGACAGGATGAATGGTTCTCTTGTCGAGGCATCCTACCCATGCAGTCTGGGACTCATGGGAAGTACCTCTCATCTGATCAATGAGTAGGGAAATGGGGGTAGGGACCATAGTAGTACTATCGATGGACGCATCATTGTATTCTACCGTACTCCCTATGCTAGGATGACCTCCATTGATCTGGGATCAATGAAACTGATCTGGGATCAGTGAGAGTGGTATGACACCATCTCTGGGACTGACTTCGAGTCAAGTGGAGGATGAGTATGATACATCTCAATCATTTTTTCTTCTTCATAGTAGCAGAGATAGCCAAGCAGTGCAGGCAGTGCATTTTGATGGCAGAAAGAGTACCAACGGTCAGATGGATTAGGCAGATGGAGTTCTCCCTAGTTGAAGGGAGTGTTAAAATTGGCAACTAGGGCCAAACTCCATGTGGATCATCTTATTTATGGCAGCTGATATTTTTCTTGGATTCCTCTCATCGAGAGGTTTAGGATTGATCTAACGATCATCCGATTCCGACAAGTATTTGTGGAGATATGAATTTATTTGTATTTACTTGACAAATTGTCAAGGTCGGCCAGCAGCTAAATGTGTGGCACACATGCTCAACGTTTCATATAAATACAAGTGAGGTTGAGGCATTATTCACTCATCTCATCTCTCAGCTCACACGTGGGAAGGAGGACGCAAAAGGGCAAGGAAGGAAGATGCAGAAAGGAGGACGCAGAAGCTGCAGGTGGTCTCTTTGACCTGCTTTGACCAGCACAGACATTTCAGGGCTGCGGTTTTGGTGTGGCTGTCTCTCCTAGGCAGGCCGCAAATTCTGGCACACAAACCAAGGCATTCTAACCTTTGGTTTGATCAGCGTTGACTGCCCTATTTTGTGGCAGCAAGCTGACTTCAGATTGACCGCGTTTGACTGGTTTTTTCGGACTGTTTATGGACTGCCTCTTCTTTCTGTTGGAAGCCTAGTTGACTGGGATATTGACCAAGTATATTGGAGGTCATTTCTATCTTGTTTGACCAGCTTTGACTTTGTTGGTTAGAGTTTGCTGCTGCTGTCCTAAAATTACAGATTTATGTATTTGTACTATTTCTCTCTCTGCTGAACTATTGAAGATTATAGAAGAATTGATCAAAGGGTTTCCCCGCATTGGGGTTTGTCCCTGGCTAGCCGCCACATCTGGTGTCTCTTGTCTTGGCTTGTTTTCTGTTGATCTATTGATGTTCTATCTGCATTTTACTGTATGTTAATGTGATTGCTAAACAGTGGCTAATAAGAAGAAATTGAAGTAAACTGCTCTAAGCATAGAACATACCATAAATTAACAGATAAAGATTCAAAGGAAAATAAACCACGCCATTTGTTGCATGAATCATGTGTCAAAGGGAATCATAGCAAGGACCATAAAAATGAATGTTACGATTCAATGAATAACCACTCAAGTATCAATATCGTGTGCTTGATCAAGGACATTACCAATGCATCTATATATGCATGTCAAGTTCATCAATTGAAAAGTGAATTGCTTTAACATTGACCACGAGATTAGAACATAAACGTCAACCATCTTGTGGAATATCAATATTTAAAGCAAATTGATTGGCATAGTAGCCATGCCATTTAGCAGTTTGTCCACATAATACTAACATTGAAACTGCATTTATCAATATTTCGTGGAAGTGGAGACATTTCCGAATATATAAACATTCATACATCTGACGGTAAAATGTGTGCATATGAATGGTTGTACGCAACTTGTAACCAAAATCACTCAAAATTATCACTCAAAATTGAAGGTTGCCCAAAGTATCATACATATGTTAATGCAGGTATTAAGAAGTGAAAGCATTTTCTTTTATCTTTTTTTTTCCAGTGAGTTTAAATGATAGTAATCAAATTTTCTGCCAGCCTTTAAAACTAGAAAATGAGTGATTATTAACGGATTTAGTCTTTAAAGAAACACAGAAATAGCTGCAAAAATATTAATGTGCTAAATCAGTGTGCAATTTATTTAGAATACAAATCAAACTCCCCGAACCTCAGATTTCTAAAAACATTTAAATACCCACTAATTTTGAGCACCTGTTTAAATATCATCAAGGTTACTTTTTCTAAGATAATAACAGATTGTCGGTGTAGTTTTAATTTCTGGTTTGGCTATTGGTTTAAAAAAAAGTATTGTTCCACCATTTCAAGCATGAAATTCCCACAGAGGACAACTTGACCCAGATGAAATTGGGTTAAACTTCGTTGATTTCAACAGCAATGAACGAAAAAATTACCAGGGCAGAAAGTGAGGCATGCAATAGCTCTTGAAAGAAAACCCAAATTTCAAAAATAATCAGCAATGACATGGTATCAGGTTGAGCCCTGCGCCTGGACAAAGCTACGCCAAATGTGAGAGGGACCAGGATCCAGTTAATAAATTCTGAGTCTTAAATAAACACCGAAACCCTCAGTGATGGCAGAAAAAGAAATAAAACCAAAAAAAAATGGCGCGCGAATGCCAAGAGACCGACCTCCCAAAGACCATATCCAAAGAAAGACCCGATTCGTGTGTCATAATCACTCGCATCAGAGAAAGAAAAAATCCGTAAAGATAATGGATTGAGGCGTGTTCAAAAGATAAATTACCAGCGCGGGGGTTCACATCGTGGATTTCATTGTGCTGCAGTCAGCTTGTCCAATTTCATATTCGTAGAGTGATGCACACAACGTTCTATATCTCTGCGTAGTACAAAGGCAAGTATTCACTCACGCTGAGGAGAGTATCTCTGCGTAGTACAATGGCAAGTATTCACTCACGCTGAGGAGAGTTCTCGGCATTCAATTAGCTTTCCTGTGCCAAAAAGGACGAAATTTCGACTTGGTGAAATTCCTAAGGAGTAATCTCCATGGATCGATCTAATACTAACTTCTATGAAACATCATTCGATTGCCCTTTTAACTTTATGGGTCTTGATGTATATCACCTTGACATTTTTTTTAAATCTTAAAAATGTAAAACCCAATGAAATTTTTCTGAAAATTAAAAAAGCTAATTTAAACTTACTTTTATTTATTTATTTATTTA
>APFE031334937.1:0-65571 GCA_000404065.3 Pinus taeda | reverse complement strand
TCTATCACTTTTCCATCTACCTTACCTTCTCATGCATGGGCCTTTGTGTAAAACCACTCTGCATTTCTAGATATAAAAACACATAACACTCTCCTTAGTTGCATAGTTACTTTCCACCATCTAGGCTTTTTCATTTCATAAGAAAAATAAGTTTTTTAAACTTCTTTTAATACTAGTTTCAATTTTAAATAGTAATCAAATTCTGAGATATTATTTCAAAATATAATTGTAAGTAAATCATTGTTATGCCTTGCATTTCTTTGTGTATTTAATTTCATTTTTAAATTATAAAACAATTGTTGAAATATTGTGTATTTAGTTTCATTTTTAAATTATAAAATAATTGTTGAGATATTGTTTCAAAATCTAATTGCAAATAAATTATTGTTATGTCTTGAGTGTATTTATTATTAAAAACAAAAAAAATAAATCATTGTTATGCCTTGCATTTCTTTGTGTATTTAGTTTCAGTTTTAAATTATAAAACAATTGTTTGAGATATTCTTGAAAAATCCAATTGTAAGTAAATCATTGTTATGTCTTGTGTGTATTTCTTATCAAAAAAAAATTATTGTTATATTATTCTTATAATTGAATTATTGCAGGACTGTTGCACGCAAGAATTTCAATAGTTTTAATGATGCTAATTTTCAGTGGGTGTGTGTTGATCACAAAGATTCTCTTGCTTGTGTTCCCCATTGAAAATAAACATCTATCGACAATTAACCATAATATTGCAGTTGCACTGTTAATCCTCGGCACCATCGTCATTGCCATTGGCCTCTTCATGTTCTCTCAGCAAATCGGCGGTGACAAAACCCATGGTTTGTCTATGATTTTTATCCGGAAATAAAGCATTTCATTTTTCTTCTATTTCTCAAATCTGTTTTTGGATTTTTTGGCCTCTTATATCGGTGTTGTCTTACTGCTGAAGATTGAGGGTTATATCTGATTTTATTTTTGTGTGATTTCTATTTATTGTTGTTCAGGTATGTTGTTTGCGTTGTTGGGAACAATCCTGTTTGTCCTAGGGTTCTATTATTCGAGAATTGCAGGGTACGCGTACAAGGGCTACAAGGGCTTCTCTTCCTCAAACAATCCAGCGGTGTGAAAGATTTCAAAAACTTAGTTCTTTGGCTTGCAGGCTGATCTTATATGTATTACTTGGGGTTTAGTGGGATATTTATTTCTGGGGTTAGGGTTTAAGGTTACGCTGTTCAACCTTAAAATTATGGCCAAATTCTGAAAAATTGAAAATTTGTTGGCCTCTTCTGTAAATGAAAGATTGTGCAAATCTTTTCGTGAGGTTTTTTTATTTTTAGGTGCCAATTCAATTACATTGTATAAAGGATATGAGCGTTTGTTAATTCTATGAAAAGCTAAGAAAACTTTGGGGATTATTTAAGATTTCAGGCTACAGGAAGAGTCTCCTCCTTTCCAATCCTCCTTTTATGGTTGTTGTCAATTCCTTAGTTTCTAATGTCCGACTGTGCAAGGCTAGGATGCCCTTTTTGCTTCTTCTTTTTTGGGTAAAACAAGGGACACATTGTACCAGAAGACATATAGGGATTTCGCAGAGGATTCTGTTAAGGTTAAAGTCAAATAACTATGAGTAAAATTCATAGGTACTTTTTTGAAGTACTTATTCTATTTCAAGAAAGATCATTCTATTGTACTAAGGAGTGTGAAATGACCCCGCTTAAGTAAATACTGTGTTAGTTTGAATAAGTTTGATAGAATTTAAAATAGGCCGTGAACTACTAAGATTTGGCAGAGCTTTATGAATGTTCAGTTAAGTTAGCAGGTTGTTGTCCAGAGGCACAGTTTCAAAGAGAAAATGCCATCTGAAATGAAGACTTCTTATTTACTTGTGGAAAATAACCATTAAATAGTCCAATTGAGAGGCAAATGCCAGTATGCAGCCTGCATTTTTTTATTATCAAAAGAAGTTAAAGCTTGTTATGCATACCAAATAACAAATACTAATCATTCACATCATAATAAGGGTTGGAAATTAATAATTCTGGAGGCACCAAATACAAGAGTTCAATAATTCTAGAGGCACCAAATACAAGAGTTCAATACAACGATAAAGCTTATTAATAAACGCAGGGTAGCATTGTCATGCAGGGCACACCAATTACCCATTGCTACAGTTCCAAATCTCACTGGGCCTTGGCTGATAGCATTCAACTGCATTTTTACGAGTAGTTAGATACATGGACAGGGTTCTCTAGAACTACATCATGCCCTGAACCAAATGTAATAACAAAACAAATACATTCCAACTGGCTTTATCACATATTTCATTAAAATTTGTGATAGATAACCTACCATAAACAATCCAAAACTCAAACTGGACTGGACGATCTCTTATATCTAAACAAGACTGGGGACTTGAGGCTGTTGTGCAAATTATTGCATACACATTCCATGACAACCTATACTACATACTTTCAATTATAATCTGAGCTCTCATATCCCTCTCAAGGAATTATAAGTTTTTGTCCGGCATAGATGGTGTCAATCAGTGTACTTATTTGCAGCTTTTATTTGATTAACTGAAACCTGCACTCAACCAAGGAAACAGAACCAGTTACACAAGTCTTATACAATGGATAGAAGGGAACAACATGGCAACTTAGTTTCACATGCATTCAAAAATCTGAACAGCAACTACGCTAAGAAATGCTCTACAATAAGGTGGGACAAAGAATAAAGATACTTGATAAATAGAGTCAGACCACTCACCAAAATACAAGAGTTCAATACAACGATAAAGCTTATTAATAAATGCAGGGTAGCATTGTCATGCAGGGCACACCAATCACCCATTTGCTACATGAGCTTCCAAAGCATCACTAGACTCTAGCATGATTAACATTCAACTTGCATTTTACGAAATAGTAAAGAGACATGGACATGGTATCTCTAGAACATGACATCATGCCCCTGAGTAACAAATTATAAACAAAACAAATACATTTCCAACTCGCTTATCACATATTTCCTTAAAATTTGTGATAGATAACCTACCATAAACAATCTAAAACTCAAACTGGACTGGACGATCTCTTATATCTAAAGAAGACTGGGGACTTGAGGCTGTTGTGCAAATTACTGCATACACATTCCATGACAACCTGTACTACAAACTTTCAAATATAATATGAGCTCCCATATCCCTCTCAAGGAATTATAAGTTTTTCTCCAGCATAGATGGTGTCATCAGTGTACTTAGATGGTGTCATAGAGCTATAGGCGAATGTGATAATCATAAACATCAAAATGTTACTGGGTTTTTTCATCTCCCTCACCTTCTAAGTAGGCATGGGCATCCCAATATCCATTGTTGATAAGAAGTTTTCTATGCACACCTAGATTGCAAGATATTTCTGAAGTTTTATCTGTTTATGATTTCACTCATAATAACCGTAAGCACTAAGGATGCTCTCCAAATCACCTTTCTCCAGAGGATCCATCAAGGTCACTCAAAAAAAAGCGAGGAGAGGGTGAATGATAATACTAAATAGCCTATTAGTTAGTCTCTGTGTTCTTGAAGATTGTTTAGTAGTATAAATTATAATGGAAATGGTTTATTTCGAATAGGATCTTAACAGACCGCAGTAGGATTGCGCAACATTGTGCCGCAACTTAGACAATGTGCAGATACTTTAAAGAACGTGTTCATTACATAATATTGCAATGGGATGACATGACCATATATATCCTTCCCGGATATATTGACAGACAGTATGGTTTGAGTTATGAACAAGTATCAATCACATTGGGCATTGCAAATTTTCACTTTAGATCCTATGATATGAAATCTAAAAGACCATTACTTTTCATGATAGACTTAGTTCTCTGGGATATATATTCAACCCTAGTATCAGGGTCCATGATGTCTGGTACATGGCATCATAATTCGTAACAGTATTATTTTTCCCTTATAAAACTCTTAACTGCTACGAAGCACCTACTTAATCGCAGCTCTGATTAAATCAAAAGCAGGAAAACGAACAAAATAGATCATAAAGTAGATAAAAAAAGAAAAACTATTACTTACTTAAGACTCTAGAGCAGTACAGTGGTCCCAAAGTGTAAATTCTTGAAGATATCTGCACTTCAACATGGATTTATGAGATTATACACACACTAGATTACTAAATCAATAAATTGTACGCTGTACAGTAAAACAATCCAGCGCACATACACCCGATTTAGGATTCTTCTATTCAGATAAACCCAAATTGGGATCTTACTATATCTCTACACCCGAATTGGGGATTTAAAAAGCTCGTGCTACTCAAATGACCCACCATTAGTATTTTCTGAGATGTTAACTCAAATGAAGATTACTCACCGTTTTATGCTAGCAACCTCACAATATACCAGATCCAGATGTTGAAATTGATTGTCCGATACAACTACTTATAAAACTGTTTCAGTGGCCCTCATTGACCTTCCACGCTGAAACCATCGGTCGATCGGTAGAGTCGAAAGTGGAGCTCGCCTGTCTTTATCAGATTTTATATATCGTAACTTCACTTTTCTTGGAATTTTGATCATATCCATTGTATGGCTGAAACCCTTTGTCCTTTATGTGTTTAGAAAAATCATAGGTGGCTTAAAAAAAACACAGACACACAACCTTGTTCAGAGGATAAACTATTAACAAAGTTTTTACACTACAGGCCCTAATTACATAGCAATCAAACGATGACCCAAATAGCAAATCCAACTGCCCTTGAGTAACTAAAAGAAAAGTAAAATTAGATAAACATAGAAACAAGAGCCAACCTTGTTCGGAGGATAAACTTTCTCCTTGTACCATGCTGGTCTGTCTTGCAAATCAATCGTACAGATTTCTGGTCTAGTGGCAAGTTGCAAGTTGATTGGACTTGTATCAGCACTGCAACATGGGTTCAAAACCCCAAGTGGGTGTGGACGAGACCAAGTTCCAGTCCTGAGTAATTTCAATAGCATAGAAATGCCCCTCATAGCATGGGCATTTAGCCAAAGGAACGCTGTAAGCAGCATTTAAATCAACGGAAAAAAAGACTAAGAACAATAATTTAGCTCCACGGCTATGGTTTTGGAGTCTGGCTGAACTTTCGAACAAACAAAAGAAGGAATACATAACAACATAACCGATAAGCTGTAAGCAGCATTTAAATCAACGGAAAAAAAAGACTAAGAACAATAATTTAGCTCCACGGCTATGGTTCTGGAGTCTGGCTAAACTTTCGAACAAACAAAAGAAGGAATACATAACAACATAACCGATAAAAATGTAGCCCTTTGCATAAAGATAATGAAATCTTGCAGTAAGAAAAATGCATACAATCGTCAAAATAGATCAAACCTCGCAGAGTCTATAAAGTGGAAAAGAAAATCAGTTGCCCTAAACATACCATGGAAGAAATCGTGTATGAACAGTTAAAATGCAAATATGCACATGCAGATCAAATGCAAGGCCTTCGAATAACATCTACAGTGAAGTTGCGAATGTTTAAAACTATCCGTAGCTAGACTTATTAGAAATAAGCAATCTGTTCTTATCATCCTCTGCCTGGCTTCTCACAAAGCTGATATTCCATTAAGCCTAAAGCAAAAAGTTACTAATCAAGTGGAAATATCAGAACTGTGAATGGATTACATTGCAGTAAAAAAACAAAGAAATTGAAAGACAAAACAACGGAGACCATATGGCACCAAGAATCCGTGAGAAGATGAAAAGGAAAGATACTACCTATATCAAATTAACACAGAACCAACTCCACCATATCTATATCAAAAAGGCAGAGTTGAACAATGAGAATTTAAGTCAAAACTACAAGAACCAGCTTGCATAACTTATAGGGGGTCACTTTAAAATAGCGAACACTGACTAAGACCCTGCATTTTATTTTCAATCGTTTCAGTCATTGCATAATTGTATCTTATATCAATAAAAGAACTACCCACACAAAATAGGGGATCAGCATGATAAAAACCTTGATATTCCTGGCACTCCAAACTCGCTGGGCATATGGGCATGTCACACTGATATACAATCTGCAAACCATAGATCACTTTCAGTATTTAATCGCTAAACAGAGTATGATACTATACACATTCCAACAGATTTAGATACAGTAACGATAAAAATTTAGCTGCCCACCTGGTCGTTCCTTTCTGTCTGCCAAGCGTCGCACACTTCCAAGGAGATTGATTGCGCTTCAAAGTAAATGGGCGCTGAACGGTCAGAGGGAGGATTGATCTACGGTTCAAGATTTTGTAATCGTCTAACATCTAATCGTACGGTGTCCAAGGATGACAGGTAAGCAAAGAGGGAGATGGGTTTCAGAGGGAAACGCCTTACGGCGTAATAAAATCTAAATAATGAAATAAGAGCTACAATATTATTCCATAAATCCTTTTAATTTTATGGGCTTTTATTATTTTACAGTATCACTTTGACCTTTTTTTAATATTAAAAAACTAATTTAATTTTTTTTTTATTTTTGACCTTTTTAAATCTTAAAAAAATAAAACTCAATTTCAATGAAATTTTAAGGAAAAATAAAAAACAAAAAAATACTAATTTTAATTTTAATTTTAGATTAAAAGTAAAAAAAGAAGTTTAAGTTTAATTAGAACATGTTTTTTATTTATTATTTTTTTAAATAAAATTTAGATGAAATAAGAGCTACAATATTATTTCCTAAATTTATTTTATTTATTTATTTTTAATTCAATTCTATTTATTCCCAAAAAATAATTTTACATTAGGATACAAGTATTGGTATACAATATTTGAATTTTTAGAATTACATACTAGATTGACTAGTGAGTTTTTCTTTTCTACTTTGTCTTCTTCTTACGTCAGTGTATCGTGTAGACTTATCAGTCCTTGCTAAAGATGGGATTATATTCTCATTATTTTGAGAAATTTCCCTAGCTACCAGATCTGGCCTAATAATTATTTCTTTCTCGCTATCTAAGCGATTAGACTCATGGGTGTGCTTTTGCTCCTTGATTGTTGGCACGATCATCATAGATTCCCATTCGTTAACCTTTTTTGAAGTTTGTGATAGACCAACCAAAACTAATCCAAGAGGATCCTAAAGGCATGCATCTAACTTTTGTGTTGTGAGTATATGGGAGTCAAAAAATATGGCCATCGCTCAACTCAAAACAGAAGGACATATTTGAGCCAAGACACTCAATAGGTATGATCCAAGTGATCTAGATATATTCATAGTAAAATACTTTCTCATTAGCCTATTCAAATCTTTAGACAACAAGAGATGGGTCAATGCATCTACTGAGTACCCGGAAGGGGGAAAATAATGTAGAGAAATGGCCATAAACTAAAGGAGATGAGAAGTCTCTAAGAACTAACCATGTGCCCTCCCTTAGTGGTTGACCAAGGCAATGGCCCCACAAGAATGTTGGAGTTTCTAAGTCTAACAGTTAGAAACCCTCCATGTACTTTCTGATTTATTCCTTTCTACTTGTTCTGATAAATTAACAAGTTATTTACTATGTAAATACGGAAAAGAAACACAAGTACATGCTCAACAGATTACATATCATAAATTGAAGGAAATAGAAACAAGCACACAAATGACACCGATATTTTTCAACTAATGTCCCCAGAAAAACCAATGCGAGAAAACTGGTGCAACTATTTGAAGGTTTGATTTATTAAGTAGTTTCAAAATACAATCTAGGTGCCAAATCCGACTCACCCAACAGAGAAAAATCTCGGCAGTAGTACCTCTCCTTTGGAGACAGATGCTCTGGCTGAAACCCCAAATAAACACTCTGACAGCTCCTCAGCTCCAATCTTCCCCATGAAAACCCCAATGTCAGCCTCTAGGGATTGTGTCAGCCTCTTCTGCCCTCGGTGTCAGCTTTCCCAGCAATTCTGGTTGTTCATGGCATTTCCGACTTCTACCCTCTGCGTCAGCGTTCCCGACAGTTCTGACTATTCCTCGTAGTTCCGGCGTCTGCCCTCTGTGTCAGCTTTCCCGGCAATTCCGTTTGTTCCCGACAGTTTTGGCTTCTGCCCTCTGCGTCAACTTTCCCGACAATTTCAGCAGTTCCTACTTCTGCCCTCTGCGTCAACTTTCCCAGCTGTTGTGTTGATCCTCCTACCACTATCTCTGCCTCTCTGCTTCTGTATTCATTGCCCCTTAACTGCAACTCCAAATCACTTTCTCAACAAACCCAGCCCCACAAAGTCGAAATCTTGATCTCTTAGTGTGTTCTCCAAGTGACCCTCAAGCCTGCTCTTATAATTTTCTCGTTGACAAATCAACGACCAAGATTAAGTCTCTAATCAATGGCTAATATTAGATCTAACTTGATCCATGACTTTTGGACCATTCTAAAACAGTTTTATATTAATTCACATTAATATTTTAATTTCCCTAAGTTTAGACTTAGGGACTCCATTAAAAATATTAATTATTTTAATATCTCCCAAACTATTTAGAATTTGTCCAAACCCTTCCTAAGTATTAGAGATCTCATGTGCCTTAGCCTCTCCACCAATTTTCGTGGCTATAGCACATCTGATGCTACCCCAAATCAACACTCCCTCTTAGTGAGGTTTGTGCTCTAGTAATACTCCTCACTGAGCATCACCCTGATCATCGGCATCGGTCCTTGTGCTAATGCTAGGCCTTTTGCCCAACATCCTCTGCACTGATGCATCATGTACTACTACCCATGGCCATGCCACCGCCACTGCTGCATCTGTACGACAACTCCCTCTGAATCCGTGCCCATGGCCCTGCCACTACCATTGATACAGCGACTTAAGAACACGGACAATAGGATTTCAAAAGTTGTTGATTTATGGATTGATAACATCTTGGGAGGATTCATTACTGGTTTCATGGTAGACTTGATTGTATCCTACATCGAAGAAGAATGACAATTCTTCAAAGGACCGCGAGGTAAGTACTTGAGATCTTTGAAACTCTGGATTAGGATGCTTTTGTGTGAAAAGGGAGTTTTACATATGCAGTCAGATTATTAGTTTACTTATGTTTGGGAGAAGATCCGAAGAAGAGACTAGAACAAGACGAAGTGGAAAAAGATACAGAATAGACACCAGGAATAAATCTTGTGGCCAAGATACGAAGACTTTCATAAAAACTGACTATAGCCCATTTTTAAGTGAATCTGAAAGTGAAGAAAGGCTTCTTGAGAACCCTGAGGTAACTTCGTAGTATTCACCCTTTCAGCCTAAAAGTTCACCGAAGCCACAATCTAGTAATAGTCAGGGTAATTTTGATTTTCCTCGTCCCCCTACCCCCATCCCCTGCCCCTCCCCCTTCGAGAACAAATATGGCCGATGATATTTAGCTACTTATTTTTAAAGGAACTAGATCGAAGGAATTGAAAAAATTATGGTTTTTATGCAAAGAAGTATGGACAACAAAGCACGTCCATGATCAAAATATGAAGAAAGCACAACTTGTCACGACATTCGAAGATCAAGCGTTGACATGTAACATGAAGTATTCAAGCAATCAGATCAGATCATTCGCAGACATTAAAAAAATGTTGATAAAAGAATTCAAGAAACCAAAGTCTGAATCACAGTGTATCACAAAGTTAAAGGAGATCAAATAGTGGCCTATTAAGTCTGTTTGGGAATTTGACCAAAGATGCAAGGTATTATTGGATCAGGTGAGCTTTGACATAGCTCTGCAACAACATAAGGAATGGTTCATAGTTGTGTTGTTGCCACATATCAGATTGCCTTTGACACAACAGAAGATAGAAACTCAAGTCGAAGCTTTAGAAATAACAATGAATTTAGAAGCTTCGCTATAGGAGATACCAATGCAGGTATGCAAGAGATTTAGAGTCAACTGGAAAATGACTCTACATTAAAAAGATATGAAGAAAAGAAAAGAAGTTAGAGAAGAAGTGTGGTGTATGAAGTGCAAATCAGAACAACATTCTAAAGAACAGTGCCCTCTCTTTAGAAATTACATAGCTTGTGGAGCACCAAATCCCTTGAATGTCAGATCCAGCCTATGGTGTGAGATATGAAAAACTAGAGGTGAACATAGATCAAAAAATTGTTATTTGTTGCAA
Source organism: Pinus taeda (assembly GCA_000404065.3). Classification (NCBI taxonomy): domain Eukaryota; kingdom Viridiplantae; phylum Streptophyta; class Pinopsida; order Pinales; family Pinaceae; genus Pinus; species Pinus taeda. The sequence continues at coordinate 55,464 of APFE031334937.1, read as the reverse complement.
AAATATGCGCAGACTCCCAGGAACTTGTATTGCAAATTCTATAAATCGGTAGGACATGATGAGAACCATTGTCGAGCTTATGAGCTAATGATGGAGCACAGTGTTGACACTTATAGAATGCAAGTGGAAGAACATGGGCATGAGGACAATGGACAACACATTGTTCAAGGAGGTTATCAAGGAAGAGGACGAGGTGGTGGAGCTGGTCGAGGATGTGGACAAATTATTTTCTATAACTGGGGGCAGCTAGGACACTTTGCGAGAGACTATCAGAATCCCACTATGACATGTAAGTATTGTAAAGCTTTTGACCATGTAATCGAAAAATGTCAGGAACTTATGGAAAAAATGCAAGAAAAGAGAAACCAACAACCAACATAGAATATCGAGATGATGATTTCTGAAAGAAGAACCAATGATCCCCGAATCAATATTGTCACTAGAAGTGGAGCTGCGACGAGTGATGACAAAGTAAATGAAAAGAAGGAATTTGAGACTGCATGGGTGAGAAAGACTATTGAAAAAGTTAATGTCTTTGATATTCAGAAGGAAAAATAAGTGTTTATGGAAGCCAACTAAAGCTTTATGGATGTTGGAGCTTCGACATCTAGTGCACAGCCAAAACAAAAATATAACCGTGACATAGCATCAACTTCGACACAAAAATGAGCTTTGACACAAGATCAAGAGTCAGCGAACCAAGAAGGCATTTTAAATTTTTTTCTACAAACTTGTGTGAAGTTATTAAGAGATCAAAAGGTTGTAGAAGGACTTCAGGAATTGATAGATTCATGTGCATATAAAGAAATACAACGAAGTGAGTTGCGCGCAGTTAACAATTTGCATCAACAAAAGAGAACAGAAAGAGAAATGAGGTTTAGTGCGCAGATAGGAGACTATGAGATGGATCACGTTATTTTAGATCTGGGATTTGAAGCTAATGTTGTGACGAAGCATACATGGGAGTTAATGGGTAAGCCGAAGTTACAGTGGTCACCTATTCAGCTAAGGATGGAAAATAAACAAAACATCTTCCCCTTATGAAGACTATCAGGTGTAACAGTGGACATTGAAGGAGCTCGTACTACTGCTGACTTTGAAGTAATAGAAATTGTGGATGACAGTAACCCCTATCCTCCATTGCTTGGACTTGTTTATGAATTTGATAACATGGCTATAATTAATCTAAAAAAGAGACAAATGATATTCGAAAGGAATAATATGAGGGTAATTGTTCCCTTGGATCCATCAAGAGGAGGGAGATATACAAAGCGAGTTAGAGAAGAGTATTGCGTAGCTGATATAGATAATATCTATCAATTGACAAAAAAGGAATGAGATTTTGTTAACCCTACTGCAGAGGGCAGGCTAACTTGAGAACATGATAGTTATTGTGCATAAGACTCAGAAGAAGAATTGGAGAATTGGGAGAACAAGCTACATGAAGTATCTACAAGGCATTGTGCAAGAGTTACTAAATCAGTTCGTTGCATGACAGCTGAGGTATAATCTGCCTTCTTATGATGGCTTGGGTGATGTGAATGTTTTTCTTGATGATTATAAGGAATAGGTTCTAGAAAATCAAAGATTGTTAGCTTTGGATATAGCCCTAAAATCTAATCCTGCTAGATGGTGGGGTACACATAAGAAGAATATAGGAGATTGGCAGGAATGTCGAAGGTTGATGTGGATAATATTTGGTCAGATAAACACATAAATGGAGTTGAAATACGATGGTGAAACTAATTCGAGGGAGCATATATGGTAATGTACTACAAAATGGATGGAGATTCCACAAAAAGAATGGGTACATGGGTTAATTCATAGAGTGGAGACAATTCATCGAAAATGGTACTTAGAATAGAGCTTCGACATGGTAGTACTAACTAGGCATATATGGTTGATGGGTTTATATTGACATATAGCTTTGAAGATGATTTTCCATATATAGATTTAGCCCTTTAGACAATTAAGAAGATCTTTGAGAATTCAGCTCCAAGGACATGGCAGCAACCTGATTGGGTTGCGTCGATAGAACATGCACTAGAATGACAACCTTATTATAGAAGAAGAAGAATGTCCTCACAACATTGGCATAGCAGAATCAAAAGGACATCGCGAAGTAAATGGACTTGAGCCAAAGATACCAGATATAACAAAGCCAGTAAAGACAAAGAAGGTAAATATTGGATTAGAAGAGGAACCAAAGTTTGCAGCTATATCAAATTATTGGGATGAAGATACAATCAACAAGGTTACAAAACTGCTTCATGAATATCATGAGTTGTTTCCCACTAAGTTTTCAAAAATGAAGGGTATAGTAGGAGATTTGGGTGTTATGAAGATCACCCTTAAGCTTGATGCAAAGCTAGTTAACCAAATACCTTACAAATTGAATCCAAAATATAAGGAGAAAGTAAAATTTGAATTGGAATTAGATGATAGCAGCATGAGTCATTGAAATTGTGGACGAATAAGAATGGGTAAGTCCCATGGTGGTACAAGAAAAGAAAACTCAAGGAGAAATCAAGATCTATGTTGATTTGAGGAAGTTGAATGATACATGCTTACATGATCCTTTCCCTACTCCTTTCACAGATGAAGTGTTAGACAATGTAGGAGGTCAGGAAGTTTATTCATTTATAGATGGATTTTCAGGATATCATCAGATTAGAATTTCACCTGAAGATCGACATAAGACCACCTTTGCTATAGAATGGGGTTCACATCAATACATAATGATGCCTTTTGGATTGAAGAACGCCCCTGCTATATTTTCAAGAGTGGTGGTCGCAACTTTCAAGAATATATCCACAAGTTTCTAGATGTATATTTTAATGATTGGACAGTATTTGGGTTCTTAAGCAAACATATTGGAAGTTTAAGACTCATGCTTGATACATGTAGACAATATCAGATCTCCTTGAACTTAACTTAAAGAAGTGCATATTTTGTGTACCTTTTAGTATATTGTTGGGACATATTGTTTGCAAGCAAGGATTGATGGTGGACCTCATGAAAATTGCTATCATTGTGAAATTACCCCCACCAAAGACAGTAAGACAGCTTCGCACTACATTGGGACATACATGATATTACCGAGGATATGCACAGATTACTGCACCTATGGAAAAATTGTTGAAGAAAGATGTCAATTTTTAATGGAATGAAGAATGTCAAAAGAGCCTTGACATAATGAAGGAAAAGATGGTAGTTGCTCCTATACTAGTATTCCCTGATTGGAATAAGAAAATTCATGTACATGTGGATGTTTCTTGTATAGCTTTGGGAGTGGTACTAGCACAACATGGTATATGAGAAATTGATCATCCTATAGATTTTGCAATTAGGAAACTATCTAAAGCTGAGAAGAATTACACAACTACAAAAAGGGAAGGATTGAAAATGGTATATGCCTTGCAAAAGTTTAGACATTATTTGTTGGGGTCACATTTCAAGATGTTTACAAATCATTCTCAATTAAAGTATTTGGTTAATAAGCATGTTTTAGGAGGGAATATTTTCATATGGTTATTGTTGTTCCATGAATATGACTTTGAAATTATTGTTAAGCGAGGAAGACTGAATGTAGGACTTGACCATTTGCCAAGATCGGATCGGGTGAAGAACCAACCAGTATAGAAGATAATCTCTCTAATGCGCAACTATTTGTAGTTAGACCTGCAGATGATCATTTTGGAGACATTATTCAGTTTTGGAACACAGGAATGGCTCCCTCAAAATATACTACGAAGAAGAAGAAAGAATTAGTGGCGAGGGTAGATGATTTTACATTGGTAGCAAGACACTTGTATAAGATGAGACCATATGAGATATTGCGCAGGTATGTTCCTAAACATGAAAGGAAAATCATTCTAACAGAGGCTCATGAAGGCGTAACTGGTGGACATTATGCAAGAAAAGATACTGCACATAAGATTTTGAGAGCATGATTGTGGTGTCCTACACTACATAGAGATGCAAAGGAGTATTGCAGAGCTTGTGATATATGTCAAAGAACAAGAAAACCTTCAAGAAGGGATGATATGCCACTGGTACCACATGTTACATTGCAGGCTTTTGATAAATGGGCTATTGATTTTGTTGGACTTATCAATCCACCTGGAAAGAGGACTAGTGCAATGTACATAATTACTACAACTAGTTATTTGACAAGATGGGCCGAAGCACAACCGGTAAGAGATTGCAATGCAGAGACTCTGCGAAGTTCATTTCGAATACATATTGTCTAGATTTGGGTGTCCAAAGATCTTGATGAGTGACCAAGGTTCACATTTCCTAAACAAGACTATTGACGCATTGACTGAGGAATTTCAAGTTTATCACCAAAAAGGTACTCCTTATCACCCTTAGGCCAATGGAACTATGGAAGCATTCAATAAGATTTTGGAGAATGCATTGACTAAGATATGCAATGTAAATAGAGATGACCAAGACCTTAGAATTCCAACAGTATTATTGGCTTATAGAACTACATTCAAGAAGTTGGTAGGTCAGACACCCTTCAGATTAGTTTATGGGCAAGAAGTTGTGATGCCCATGGAATATATTGTGCCTACCCTAAGGATTGCAACTTTTACAAATATGGCAGACCCTGACATAATGGAGGAAATAATGTCGCAGTTGATTGCTTTGGCAGAAGACAAATTTATAGTAGGATTCCATTAGCAAGTACAAAAAGCAAGATAAAAGACCTAGCACGATAGGCATATTAAGAAAAAAAGTTCCAGGTAGGAGACCTTGTTTTCCTCTATGACAATAAGTTTGTGGAGTTACCATGAAAATTCAAAATTCATTAGTTAGTTCCATATGTTATCAAGTATATAACTTATGGAGGTGCAATTCAGTTACCGAAGTTGAATGGAGAGTTGATTCAAGGAAGAATAAATGGCAGTAGATTCAAGTTATACAGGGACAACCCTATCCCTACAGCTTCACCCTGAGGAAGAAAGAAGAAAAGTCTTAGTGACACCTGCAATTGAAAGTGGGCATCGGACTATAAACTATGTTGTAGAGAGATTCGATGTAGGAAGTTACTTCACTACAGTCTAGAGTATGTCAAAGTTCATAGGAGCCGCGACAAAAGATGACATGTGCGATACAGTGTGGAATGCGTCGAACTTCACCGGAAAACAGAAATATGACCGTTAAAAGGGAAAAATATGCGGAAATTGCATTTATGAGGACATATTTAGGCTGAGAAACACTCCAATAGTTCAACCATAACTACAACAACATCGCAACAAAAATCAGAGGCAAAGCAACTGAGTGACTCAGGACGAGTTACATGTGAGCGTTGGGGGCCTGTTGGGTGCAACCCAACTTGGCATAGATTTTGATGAAGACTTTGCATTTTGGGGAGCAGAGTGTGAAGTAAAAAATGCAGCGAAGAACGAAGTGGACCGCGCAGTGGAGCTGCAGAGTGCAAAGTGGAGAAACAAAGCGCCAAAATAGACCGCGCAGTAGATATATCGCGCGGTATATGGGCTTCGGAGCGGGTCGAAGCCCCTCCCTTTTTGTAAGATAATATTATTTTATATATGATGAATGGTTTTCAAACCATAGTAGCTTGTATTTGGGGAGTCCATGATATATGGACCATGTATTGTAATGATGGACCCTCGATGTAATAATATATAATAGGGTCAAATAATAAAGAGAAGAATCATCATATTATGATCCAAATCTGTGTTATGGTTGTATCTTGTTGATCTATACTTTGGAAGGAAGGCGAGGCTCTGCAGATGAGTGCACAGAGGCCTGAGTTTGCAGCTGAGTGCACAGGCTAAGAATTGTTTGTTGTACAAATTCTCTATTATAAGCAACAGTTCTTGTGGATGTAGTCCTACATTAGGATGAACCACGGTAAAATATGTGTCTTCATGTGTATCTTTGCTTATTGTCTGTTCTAGCATAACAATTTATTACAATTGCATTTTATTACAACACAGTAATGATTAAGGGTTTATAAGATATGTTTTAAGTGATGAATGTAATTTGGCGAAGTGGTGTATGAATGTGAAGTAATCTATGCATGTTAAGTATCAAAAACAAAAAAATACCACATCGCATCATCCCTCAAGGCTGCAGAAACCTGGTTCTGCATCCTCCCATAGTCACTTCTGGTGAGACTATGATCTGCTTGCAGGTCGTTGCTGAAAGGGCCAGTGATGAGGGTTTTTTTTCGTGCGCAGTAAAGAATCGAACCTAGATCAGCCCAACCTAAAGCCAACACCAATAAATATGAGTTATTTCATTACATAACTCTTTTCGTTACAAGAATTGACTGAATGGTGAAACATAGATTTACCCACAATTACATTATTTACAAAATTGTTGTCATTAGTTCAACAATCTCTACCTTGACAACAATTTTCCTAATCCCTTTCCCATGCCCATTCATCATCTCTTTTGTGCCAAGAGAAGCCAAACACCATCACAACTTCTCTACTGAAACTCGCTTCATGAATATGTCTGTGTGATTCTCTTATGTATGGGCCTTCTTTAGAGCTACATTTCTGCCATCGATCACATGCCTCACAAAATGGCACCTAACATTAATGTGCTTGGTCTTGTTGTGATAAGCTGGATTTGTAGCCAAATGAATAACACTCTGATTGTCACAAAATACATTCACTTTCTTCTGCATCCTTCTAATCTCATCAAGTAGACCTTTCAACCAGATTGCTTTTTACTAGCATCCAAAGGAGTTATATACTCTGCTTTAGTGGTGGACAAAGTGACAATTTCTTGAAGCTTTGAAATCCAACTAATTGCTCCACTTGCTAGAGTGAAGACATATCTTGTAGTAGATCTCCTCTTGTCTAAATCACCTACATAATTAGCCTCCACATATCTGCAGACTGAACCTTCACTACCATTAAAGACGATGCAATGGTCACTTGTGCCTATTAAATATCGAAGCACCCATTTCACTACTCATCAATGTTCTTCTCCTGGATTTTCCATGAACCTACTAATAACTCCAACTGCATGTGAAATGTCAGGCGTTGTAGATACCATCGCATACATTAAGTTTCCTACCACATTTGCATATGGTACATGAGACATATTTTTTTCTTCATCAGTTCTAGGACTCCAAACTGAAGAAATCTTAAAATGGGAAGCTAATGCAACATTAACAGGTTTCACATTGTTCATACTAAATTTTTCAAGTACTCTCTCTACATACTTCTGTTGTGATAACTAGAGTTTTCCACTTTTTTGTCTCTATGTATCTCCATGCCCAAGATATGTTTTTTTCCGCTCGAAGGTCCTTCATATCAAACGACCTAGAGAGTTGAGCCTTAAACCTATTGATCTCTTTCATTCTTTTTCTTGTAATAAGCATATCGTCGACATACAAGACCAGGATAATGAATATGCCATTGAAACTTTTAAAATACACACAATGACCATACTCACTTTTAGTTGGCTCACCATGAAGGAGTCAAACTTCTTGTACCATTGTCTGGGAGACTTGCTCAAGCCATACAATGATTTCCTGAGCTTGCAAACTAATCTTCTACTGCGACCTTGTACAAAACCTTTTGGTTTTTCCATATATATATCTTCATCTAAATCACCATGTAGGAAAGTTGTTTTAACATCTAAATATTCTAACTCAAGGTTAAGTAGTGTAGTTAGTGCCAACACAGTATGAATATAAACAAGTTTTACAACTCGTGAAAAAATTCCATGAAAGTCAATACCTTCAACCTTAGAATACCCTTTTTCTAACAACCTCACCCTATATCTCTCGATACTTCGATCAATTTTTCACTTCAATTTTAAGACCCATTTGCATTTGATAACACTCCTCCCTACACGAAGTTCTACAAGATCAATTTTTGTTTCTTGGCTAAGGAATCCATTTCTTTGTCCATAGCCCTTTTCCATTTTTTGCTATCTGCATCATCCACTGCTTCCTTATAACAATAAGGTTCCCCATCTTCAGTAATCAATGCAATAGATGAAGCAAAATCTTCATACCTTTTGGGTGTTTTTCTTTCCCTTGTAGACCTTCTTAGAGTGACTGGTTCTGGAACTTCAACGGTTTCCTTTGCATCTTCTTCACTTTTTCTTCAGAAGTCTCTCCTTCCTTTTGACTTTTTGAAAAAGATTTAACCTCCAATTGAATTTGTTGATTCGGCAATACCTGTTCCTGTTCAACTTTTTCATCATCTGATTTTAGAAGACAAGATTCATCAAATGTTACATCTCTACTAATGACTATCTTCCATGAAGAAGGATCCCACAACTTGTATCCTTTCACCGCATAGTCATACCCAACAAATACATAACATTTTGCTTTTGGGTCTAACTTTGAACTACGGTTCTTTGGAATAAGAGCATAGGCATCATAACCAAAAAATCCTTAAATGTGAATAATCACAAGATTGACCCGACCAAACTTCTTCAAGAATTTTACAATTAATGGCAATTGAAGGTGATCTGTTAACTAAATAACAAGCAGTAGATATTGCTTCTGCCCACAACTATTTTTGCAGGTTAGCATTACTAATCATGCTTCTCACTCTTTCCATAAGAGTCTGATTCATATGTTCAGCAACACCATTTTGCTAAGGAGTATAAGCAATAGTTTTATGCCTATCAATCCCTTCATCCTTACAGTAGTGTTCAAATTCTAAGGTTACATTCACCACCATTGTCAGTTCTTAAACATTTAATTGATTTGCTTGTTTTCTTTTCCACCATAGCTTTAAATTGCTTAAAAACATTAAATACATCATATTTTCTTTTCGACATATAGACCCAAACTTTCTTGGAGAAATCATCAATAAATGTTAAGAAGTATAATGCACCTCCATAAGTTACAGTAGGAGATGGTCCCCAAAGATTAGAATGAATATAGTCCAAAATTTCTTTAATATTATGACTTATAGTTTTAAATTTATGTTTACATTGTTTATCATATACACAATGTTTACAAAAATCCAATCTCGAGGATTTCAAATGAGGAAGCAACTTGTGATTCATTAGTACATGAAGATCCTTCTCGCTCATGTGACCCAGCTGTTGATGCCATATGCTAGTACCTTCTTTTGCCTTCTCAGATACAGTCGCTGCTTCACTAACCTGAGTACTTCCTTTGAGTATGTAAAGGTTTTTGATATTCTCAGCCTTCGTAACAACCAGAGTGCCTTTTGAAACTTTCAACACTCCATTTTGACCTATAAACTTATAACCTTTTGACTCCAACACTCCCAAAGAAATAAATTTTTTTATCAACTCATGCACATGTCTAACATCAGTTAATGTTATAATTGTATCATCATACATTTTAATTTTGATATTTCACATCCCAATAGTCTGACAAGATACATTATTACCTATAAACACAAAACTACCATTCACAACTTCATATGAAGTGAACCAATTTCTGTGCGGACTCATGTGATGAGGAGCGCCAGAATTTAACAACCAATTTTCATAATTCTGAGAGACATTACAAACAGGAAATGCTTCATCTACCATACCCAATTCAACAGATAAAAATTCATCAATCATACGTGACTCAGCTTGATTTGCTTCCTTCTTTGGATTTTCAAGGGACTCTTTCCTTTTCCAACAATCTTTCTTGAGGTGTCAATTTTTTTTTGCAGTACCAAAATTTAGCTTGCCCTTTGATTTTGATATGGAAGAAGTCCTTGCTTTCTTCCCTCTTTCCTTTGACTAGGCTTTGGCTACCATGGCTTTTGGTGCGAAGGTTTCAATGTTGGACTTCCTCTATACTTCTTCAGGTAACAAAGCTCCAACAACTATATCAAATTCCAAAGATTCAGTTGTGCTCAAAATGATAGAAGTTACAAAGTAGTCCCATGACTCAGGCAGAGAACACAACAAGGTGATAGCTTTGTCTTCTTCCTGAAATTTAACTTCCATATCTCACAATTGACAAATTAGTGTATTGAAAACATTTAAGTGTTCTTCCATTTTTGTACCCTCCTTCATCTAAAGACTATATAATTTCCTTTTCAAATAAATTATGTTGGTTAAATATTTGGTCATATACAATGTTTCCAGTTTTCCCCATAAACCTGATGCCGAGGTTTCTTCAACAATGTTGAAGATAACTTCATTTGCCTGACACAACCTGATGCTACTAAGAGCTTGGGTATCAAAGTCCTCCCAATCTAAATTTGTCATGCCAACAAGTTTCTTTTTAACCCTATATAAAGCTTTGTGCAACCCTTGTTGCACCAACAAATCCCTAACTTTCAGTTTCCACAATGCGAAATTGTTCTTGTCGGTGAACTTCTCCACCTGAAAATTAGCATTCGTAATTTTTTCCATTTCTTCCTACAAGGTCAAAAAAATAAGTTTCTAGGTTTCCCTTCTAATAGCTAGGGTTTTCTCTCTTTTAAATTTCCATTTCTTAATAATTTCAGAATTTTCAAGTATTTTTTCCTTCTTAAAAGACCATTGTACAAAATCAAACCCAACAATTTTGATAAACCCCACTTCAATCTTTCAACAACTTCTTTATTTTATTCTTTTCGACATGAAAAAAAATTCTTCATAGAAAAGCTTAGAAACAATATTTGAACTCTGAATAATTTACTTGGTGATGGTAGCCTCTGTAAAGATAAATCGACAATACTAAAAACTCCAGTTGCGAGCATGGTCTCTTTCAATGATCCATCAACGTGGCTTCCTCTGCTTGCTGCAGGTTCTAGTCAGCGAATGAGACTCAAACTACAAAAGTTTCCTCTGATTGCTGCAAGTTCCAATCAGCTAACGAGACTCAAACTACAACAGTTTCCTCTACTTGTTGTAGGTTCCAGTCAACCAACGAGCGACTTCTTCTTCTTCAACTCCTACTCCTTCTTTTCGGGCTCTACAGACTCGGCGTACCAAACTCACTGTCGTCAAGCCTCAAAAAATAAAAGTGTGCTCTTGACTTCAATGACAATGGTGTTCGATTCTTTTCTCTGTGGCGGAAATTACTTGATCCTTCCTCTTCAGCGTTCTCTCCAACGACAATGGTCAGGACCATCAACATATTCTCTTTCTCTTCCTTTCAACTTCAATCGACCGATGGATCTCCTTTCGACTTCATGAGTGGATTTTTCAATCAAGAAAGCTTCAACCGATAGATGACTCTCCCTTTCGACTTCATGCATAGCTTTTTCAATCAAGAAAGCTTCAATCGATGGATGGATCTCCCTTTCGACTTCATGTGTGGATTTTTCAATCAAGAAAGTGGCTTTGTCTCTTCTCTTTGACTAGCGAACAACTAGAAAGCACACGATTCTACAATGACAACGCTCAAGATTCTCCACAACAACTTGGCGGTTGTGGTTTTCTCAGTGTGGCAGGGCATTGGTCTTCAAAGGGGTAGAGTTATACAAGAATGACGCCTTCAACAATCAACAGGTCAATAATAACCTTCAGCGATTTCTCAAGGGCTCTAATACCACTTGTTTGTTTTATAGCTTATCATTCAATTAAGAAAGAAATGAAATGAAATTAGGAAACTGAATGAAACGCACAATGTAACACAAAGAATTTTATGTGGTAAAACCTTGACAGTGTGTCAAGGAAACCTCCACGGGGCAAGGGATTGGAAATCTTATTGCTTAAGAATTTTTCTCTAGCTTACAACGAGCCTCTCAGGAAATCACCAATAAATATGAGTTATTTTTTTACATAACTTCTTTTCGTTACAAGAATTGACTGAACAATGAAACATAGATTTACCCACATTTACATTATTTACAAAATTGTTGTCATTAGTCCACCAATAACATGCAACATGAGCCTTGATCGAAATCCATAAGTAGAAGAGTAAGCTCAACTAACTGGAGAGTTTTTCCAAACACTTTGCAGGGTCTCGCATACCCCAGGTGAACATCTCATTCAGGTGTTTCCGCAAACAATTTGTTGGGCTCCTTCCCATTCACGCAATTGTTATCCCCATGAGACCATGGGCGAAATAAAAGAGAGAAACATGGGTGATTTATTAGCAAGATTCTAGGCAACAAGAGCTAAGAGGGAAATGGATTGACAATGGTTTGGACTAGCCAAGCGACCTCACAATGATTATGAATATGACTATACTCATGATGTTTCATTGTCTGGTGCTTATATTAATCATAGAGAAGACCTTGGGGTTGCTGAGAGAGGGGGTGACAGAGTCGGGGTTCACTTATTGGATGATCATGTTCATGCTCCTCCTTTTCTTGATGATCATCACCTTGTTTTGCAGAGTGGGCCACTTTCTTCTTCAAAAGGGTTAACTGTAGACGAGGGATTGAATTTAAGGTCTAATAGCCATAGGCTCAACCGTTTAGTTGAGAGGAGGTGGCCTATAGATGATCTTCATTATCTACCAGAAGATACATCCAACACATTGTTTGTGTTGGGCATTCCAAGTGATTGCAATAGTACAGAAGTGGCTCACAAATTTCGCACATTCAATGGTTTCAAAGAAGTCATGGTTGTTAAAAAACCTAAGGAATTCAAAAAATCTCATGGAGGTGGAGAAGGAGAAGTGACGAGTGCTATATTTGTTATGTGTTTTCTGGAATTTGATAACCCTACGTGTGCTACAATTGCCATGGAAGCTTTACAAGGATATAGGTTTGATGAGAATGACAGAGATTTACCTTCGCTAAAGTTGTAATTTTCATTTTCTTCGAATGCAAGGAATTGGGATAGGAGTGGGCCATCCTTTGTGCATGATCAAGATCGAGGTCGGGAGTTGAATCACTTAGTGCTTTCCTTGGGGCTGATTAACCACTGGGGTGCTTGTTGGAAGTCTGATAAACAACTTGGCGAGATGAGATACCCAAGTTCTTGGTGAAAGAAGTTGATAAATAACTAAGTGTTTACCTTTGGGTTGATAAACCACTTATGTGCTTGCTCAATAAGTTGATAAACCACCTGCATAGTGGGCTCTAGACTACTGCAATGCTTGCTTGGAAAGCTCAGCTAATAAACCACCCATGTTTATCTATTTTATTGCTCCCTGGTCTCATGGGGTTAACAATTGTGTGAATGGGTAGGAGCCCAACAAACTGTTTGCGGAAACATCTGAACAAGATGTTCCTTGGGGTATGGGAGACCCTACAAAGTGTTTAGAAAAGCTCTCCATTTAGTTGAGGTTACTCTTCTACTTTTGGATTTCAATCAAGGATCATGTTGCATGCTTGCTATAATGGAACCAAAGAATTCAGATCCAAATTCAATCTTGGTAAAACAAGGATTTGGGGTTTTTTCTTTCCAAAAATTCCCAATTTTTGTCAGGTCCCTGTCTCGGGAGTCCCTATCCATCATGGTTAAAGAAGTGGATTTGCTACTCATGCTCGCCGCCAACATTCAAAAGCTAATAAGAATCCTTGTGGAGGGTATGCAGCTCCTTTATGAGGGGAGGTAGCTCAAAATGGCTAATGAACTAAGAAATTATGGCATAAAGAAGGATGCTTCCATCTCTCTCATTGCACTCATGAATCGTAGTTCTAGGGGTAGGGGGCCATCCTTAGAATCAAAGACCATGTCCTTTAAGGATGCCCTTAACCCTTGTTCTAGCTTTTAGACACCAAAAGAGCTCCCACACCAAGCTTTTGTAGTGGAGCAATTTAATGACACACCAAAGTTTGAAATGAGAGAGAATCTTTTGAAGATGAGGGTGGAAAAGTAAAAATGATGGGAAATTATATATCGATTTAATGTATTTTGGCCCTTGGCATTTGCCCTCTGGGATTGGGTTCACTAGAACTGGTCTGAGAATATTGATTTTCTATTATGCTGGAAAGGATATTTTGTGGTTGTCTTTAAAAATATGGGAGACTGACAAAAGGTTTTCGATCAAGGACCCTAGTTCTATACCAAGTTGGTCTTTTAGTTCAACCATGGCTTTCAGATTTTAATCCGACTACTATGAAATCTCTGGCCACTTAAGTAAGGGTAAGACTCCCAAACTTATCTCTCCACTAGATCCAGCCAAAGATCTCAAAAGATATTGGAGATTCAATAGGTCACTTCATTAAGCTAGAGAATGAAAGATGGGCAAAAGGGATCATCACAATTGTTTGCATATGTGTCGAGGTGGACCTCAACGAAGAATTACCGGATAAAATCATACTCATATGTGGGTGCAAGGAATATCTCCAACCACTGGATTACAAAAGCACCGGTTTCATGTGTAGAATTTGTCAACGGCCTGGGGACCTTTAGAATTCTTGTCCTTCTTCAAAAGGGGGGTTTGACACCCAAGAGCCTAAGAAAACTAGTCGTGGATGGCAGGATCCAAAGGTTTTTGTTGGCTCCAAGAACTTTGCAGGTCAAAAGAAGGACAAATCTCAACAACATAAGTCATCTCTTGATAACTAAAATTCTCTATATCTTGATCAACCCTCAGTGGCACTACCTCATCCCCCAATAGAGGGGAACCTATCGGAAAAGGTCAATGAAATGGAATATGTAATGATCATGCCGAAAATCAAGGAGCAAAAGTACACCCATGAGTATGATCACTCAACTAGCGAGAAAGAAATAATGATTAGGTAACTATGGAACTTTCTCAAAATAAAAAAGAAAAACCCATGAGTCAATCTGGTATGTAACACCAAAAATGCAAATATTATATACTAATACTTGGTATCCTAATGTAAAATGTTTTTTGTTTTTTTTTTTTGTTTTTTTTGTTTTTTTTGTTTTTTTTGTTTTTTTTTTTTTTTCAAATTAATAAAACTGAATTAAAATAATAATAAATTCCAAGCTAAACTCAGGAATTTATTTTCCTAGGATTAAAAGTTTTTTTTTTTTTTTTTTTTTTTAGATTTTAAAAAAATGTCCAAGAACGATACTATATAATAATAATAACTCATAAAGGAAAAAGGGCAACTGAATGTTTCATAGAAGTTAGCATTTGATTGACCCATGGAGATTATTTCCTAACATTTCACCAGGTCGAAATTTCATAGCCAAGTCCGCACCTCTTTCGCACAGGAAAACTGATTGAAGGTCGAGAACTCTCCTCCGCATGAGTGAATACTTGCCATTGTACTACGCAGAGATATATAATGTTGTGTGCATTACGCTACGAATTTGAGATTGGACAAGCTGACTGCAACAAATTGAAATCCACGGTGTGAACCCTCGCGTTGGTAATTTATCTCTTGAACACTCCTCAATCCATTATCTTTACAGATTTTTTCTTTCTGCGATACGAGTGATCATGCCACACGATTTTACAGTCATAAATTCGCTCAAGAATCGTGTCTTTGTTTAGAGATGGTCTTTGGGAGGTCTTGATTTTTTCTTTGGGTGTGTAAAGGGGGACCGTACGTTTCCTTTCGATCATTCATACTAAAACGCCCATGCATTTTAACTTGAACCCTAAGTAATCCTCACAGGTCTCTTAGCATTCGCGTGCCCTTTTTTTTGTTTTATTTCTTTTTTCTCTCATCACTGAGGGTTTCGGTGTTTATTTAAGATTAATAATTTATTATTTGGATCCCGTGTCTCTCTTACATTTGGCGTAGCCTTGTCTATGCTCATGACTCAACCTGATACCATGTCATTGGTGATTATTTTTTAAATTTGGGTTTTCCCTCAGGAGCTATCGCATGCCTCACTTTCTGCCCCGGTAAATTTTTCATTCATTGTTGTTGAAATTAACGAAGTTTAACCCAATTTCATCTGGGTCAAGTTGTCCTCTGTGGGAATATCGTGCTTGAAATGGTGGGACAATAATTAAAAAAGTAACCAACAACCAAACCAAAAATTAAAACTAGACCGATAATCTGTTATTATCTCAGAAAAAGTAACCTTGATGATACTTAAACATGCCCTCAAAATTAGAGGGTATTTTAATGTTTTTAGAAATTTGAGGTTCAGAGAGTTTGATTTGGATTCTAAATAAATTGCACACTGATTTAGCACATTAATATTTTTGCAGCTATTTATGGGTTTCTTTAAAGATTATATCTATTAATAATCACCCATTAACAATAGATACAATAAATGAACTCAAATAGCAAAAATAAACACACATCTAGCAAAATTGATACACAAATAGATGCCAATAAAATCATCGAGTCATTTTATTAATCTATTGGAAAGAGTACATCAACATGGGAATAGTGGAACCTGAGCTTGCCAAGCAAGTGGAGCAAACACAAAAAAATATCTCTGACCTAAATGATGAATGACCCTAGCAACAATGTAGAAGGCCCGACGAGAAGATTGCTGCAAAACTGCTCTCTCCAAAAATCCAGTGAAACATTGTGATATTTTTGAGTGAAATATCCTCAAGAGTGTTGGGTTTTCGTCTAACACCCACTAGCACACTCGAGGGTTTCCCTCTGGGGGCTTATAAGTTGGGAACTAGGTTCTCCAAACCTCATCAATAGAAAATAACAACAATCCAAGATGTCTTGTAATGGAGGAGTAATGGCCTCCTCCTCCTCCACTTTTTATAGATCTGATAGACCCCTCTAGAACCTCCTATTTTTTTTAACAAAATCAGATAGTTGATATATTACCAAAAGTTGTGATGGAGCAAGCTCCTATTACAATCAACTGTAGCATAAGTGGAAACTAAGTCGTGAGAATGCACTGAGAACGTTGTCCCTTCTCCTATGCTTATATTAAAAAATTCATAGATTTCTATAGCTATTCTTGAATATTGTCTAACATATTGTCCTACTAGTAAAACAAATTTACATAACATTGATTCTCTGGTATTTTTTCGTGGTTTGTAGACTTACTACTCCTGAGAGGGTTGATTCTTCTTGTCTTGAATTCCATTTGGTTTGCGTCCTTCTCTTTTCCCTTGGGCTGCTTGCTGTTCCTTCTATTGTGTTGTTCCTTTTGCTTGCCGTTCCTTTTGTTGTTGTATTGTTCCTTCTGTTGGCTGCGGTTGTTCTTTCTGGAATATTGTGTTGTTCCTTTTGCTTGTTGTTCTTTTTGTTGGCTGCGGCTGTTCCTTTTGCTTGTTGCTCCTTCTGTTGTTGTGTTGTTCCTTCTGCTTGTTGTTCCTTTTGTTGTTCTATTGTTCCTTCTATTTTTGTGTTGTTCCTTCTGTTGATTGCGGCTGTTCCTTCTAGTTGTTGTTCCTTCCGTTGTTGTGATATTCCTTCTACTTGTTGTTCCTTCTGTTGACTACGATTGTTCCTTTTGCTTGTTGTTCCTTCTGTTGGTTGTGGTTACTTGTTGTTCCTTCTGCTTACAGCTTGGTGTTCCTAAATGTGACTTTCAAAATTCCAAGTATAATGCTCAATCTGAGTATTGAGGCTAATGAATGCAGATCTGCCTACTGTAGCTTGGTTAAGGCAGATGATTGTGCGAGCAGGGTCCTCCATTGAGACTAAGGTTTCCTTGAGGTAGCAGACAACCTTTATTTGCCAGCGAGTCTGCTTGCTTGTTTAAATCCCGCAAAATGTGGTAAGAGTCAACTTTGTCAAAATCTTTCAAAGTGTTTCGGATTCGCTGCAGGGTTTTGTTTAATGCAGGATTACAAAAATGAGCTTCAGAGTTTAAAAGTTTAATCAGAGGCTTTGAGTCTCTGAAAATTTGAATTATTTTATAACCTAACTCCTTCGCAATCTAACAAGCTTTTAAGAGACTGTAACTCTTTGCTTGATTGTTAGAGCTAGTGCCTAGGCCCCAAATGAAGCCAGTTTCACTTGATCTATCCAGGGAAAGAATCAAACCTCCTGCACCTGCAGTTCCTGGGTTCCCCTTGGACGCTCCATTAAAGAAGATTGTGGCTTTTGAGGTCCCTTGCCACCACATGAGAAAGTCACCTTCAGTGAGTCGCAAGCGCTAAGAAGGAGCATTCAACGGTTTGCTGACTGAATCTTTCCTCTCTCCTGTCGAGCAAGATCCTAGCCACGCATAAGCTTTTGAAGGTAAAGAGGAGGTGAGAGCTGATTTATCTGCAATTTCCAGCAAGAGGGCTTTCACTTTGGTCACCAAATTCCAGACTGCTTGTGTGAAATCGCAGTCAACCAGTAAGTGATCAGAGGTTTCAACAACATAATTGCATAAGCATCATCTAAAGGGGCCGTGGAACCCTCTTTTGTTTAGATTTTCACCTGTTAGTGCCTTTCCATGCATGAGCAACCATGTGGAGAAATTCACCTTTGGTAGCTTAAAGGGGGACCAAACTGATTTCTAGAGCTTCGATGTCAGCAAAGGGGCATGTGTAGATTGTAAAGAGGAGAAACCTTGAGCTGATGTGTAAATTCCTGTTCTTCCCCACCCCCATTTATCCTTGGATGAGCGGTGGACAGGGGCGAGGCCAGAGAGAGCTGTACACAACAAGTTTTTTTGAGCGTGATGAGGTTCTGGGACCCCTCGAAAAGTCCATCTTGCCCAATTCCCTTTACTGTCCCAAGAAGAAATGTCTACAAGCCGGAGGAGACCTTTGTTCACTAGCCATACCTTTAGATCGTTGTAGGAATTTAGGGAGGCCAGAGGGGCATTCCCTTGAATAGTATCCTCCCACGGTAAGGTTCTCTAACCATTGCCCGGGATTCTGTATAAATGCTGCTGTAAGTGATCGATGCTTCTTCTGCTTAAATTCCAAATTGTTGTTCCTGTTGGAGTAGTTGTTGTTGTAAGGTTTCTCAAGGAGCATCCCTTTAGGTATTTCATCCAGAGGATCTTGTTGACCGGATGTTTTTTGTCTGCATACAACTACCATATGATTTTTCCACCAAGAGCCAGACTTGCCAGGCCTGGATCCCGAATCTGTAACCCACCTTCCTGGAGTGGTTTTTTAAGGATATCCCATCTTACTAGATGTAACTTGCTCTGGTTGCCCTTACCCCTGTTCCATAGAAAATCCCGAAGGAGCTTGGAGATCTGTTCTGTGATAGACTTGGGTGCTAGCAGGAGTGAAGATTGGAAGATGGGGAGGGCGGAGAGGACTGCCTTTATCAAAACCAGCTTCCCAGCCTTTGTTAGTCATTGGCCTCCACAATATGCTATTTTTGCTTTTATCTTGCTAATTAATTTGATCTAGAGGGAGGGAGGGCTTGGTCCTGTTAGGATTCCAAGAAACTCTCCTAGGTTGTAGCTTGGAGATGCCTGGTAACATATAAATTCAACTATTGTTGCATGTTTAATGGAAGGAATGATGGTTTGGTTCAAACTAGATAACCACTTCTACTTTGTTTCACTCTAAACATGCGTGAACACCCTCAAACTACAAGGATTTAGACCACCAATGCTGAGAGTTTTAGAGATTATGTGAATATGGAGAATACTAACCACACCAGCAGATACACAAGGCCATGTGATGGTCAGCTACAACTAGTAAAGAAACCTGTAAATCTAATCTACTAATGCAAAGACAGGATGACAACTCTCCTGCATTAGATAGAAAGAAACCTGGGCAACCTATTCAATGATGCATACAAGATTCTAACATAGAGATAAGATGACAGTTATCTAGTGCTAAACATCAAGAGCTCAAGAACACAACATATTAGGTACAAACTTGGGACTGAGGGAAATGGAAAGTGAGCAGTTAACAGCAAAAGAAGCTTGTATTAGCTGAAAATGAAGATGAGACGTTGTAAGTGACAAAATATCTACAATCTCCAGAAGTTGAACCTTACATCAAATGCCAACCTTGATTACATCTTGCTTCTGGGTATTTATAAGCTTACATTACTATGGCACTCGACCATTTCGGTATGGAGGGGTCATAATTGACCACCAACTGCATTTAACTGCATGATGGAGTCTCTGAACGAGGTTGCTTGCTTCACTGTGCGAATCCGATCTATTCAGGTGCTGTGCTGTCCTTTAGGCGGGTGGAATGCTCGTATCGGTGGAGTCCATGACTGGTAAATTCAGTTACAGAGTTGTGCTATTTCCCTTTCTCCCTTTGGCCATGCTTTCTGTTAAATATGGTTGTTGGGGGCCTGACTGTGACTAATGATGGTGAAGTTGGTCATCTCCTTCTTTGGGCAACAAAATGGTTAGAGGACATGGAATGCATGGGTAGGTGGACGATTTGGTTGAGCGAGAAGAATGACCGTCAGATCGGGGAAATGAGCGATGGAGATGGTTCGACGGAGGCTATCAATCGAGGTGGGAGTGGGGTGTGTTCGGGCTGTTGGATCTTTAGCGGGCTGATTGGACGGTCATCAGGCGATGGAGTTGCACGAGTTTTAACGGGTGAGGACAGTTTAGTCGGGCGGTAATGGTTTTCATCGCACCGCTTTTGGGCGTTAAGTAGTAAAAGCCCAGGGCCGAGCAATTCCATTCAATGATCGACACATAGCAACGGATGAGAGAGAAAAACCGCTCTCATCGCGCATTATCGCTCGATCAAGTTGATGGCGTAATGAATGCGAAGACCGTCAGATTGGGCGGAGATGCATCTGACAGTGGAAAATGGTTGAGTGGGTTGCCTTTATCGGGTCCGACGAGAGTCGTTAGATTGGCGGGGGGTGATCAACAGCGGGAAGCGAGGAGGGGTTTATGAGCGCGTGAGGGCATAGGGGTAAGGTTTTATGGTGGGTTTGGGGTTTTGCACTTGGAGCTGGGGCCCAAAGGGACTTTGTTGGGTTTTTTAGAAGGCTTATTCAGGGAATGGGAAGGGTTTATAGGTGAACGAGGTAGAAGGAAAAGGGAAAATGACCCATGAGGGGCCCCTTTGAAGACATCACCAATCAGGCCGAACTTTCATCTGACATTAGAAAGTCAGCGCTGCATAGCAGAGCTAACACTGGCTCATTCTGGGGATGAAAACCTCCCTGTGAGGTTTCAACAACCACAGACCACTGCCTTACATACAAAAACAAGATCAACAATAATTCCTAGTGTTCCATTGGGCATGGAGTCTAATTAAGCCTACACTAAAACTTGTAAAAAGGACATATTTACAATGTTGAGGCCTAAAAAGCCTTAAACACAATAAACTTTCAAAAACCCACCCATTGATTGGGCTATCAAAATTGTTTCTCCGTCCAAACTCTGTAGCATAAAAGTATTGTTCCCCCGGACCTGAGCGATGATGAATGATCCTGTCCATAGAGCATTGAATTTACCAAGATCTCCCTACCTTTCCTTGAGTGCATCCCATTGGAGAAAACAGTTACCATTTTGAGAATTGACCCTTTTTACCTTTCTATGAAAGGTTTCTTTCTCTTGGTCAATGTGCATGTCAGCCAATTCATCAAAGACTTGCAAAGGCCAGTTGATTTGATCACCTACCTCAAAAAGTTTAGGGCATTTGACCTTATCAGGTAGAGATGGTTTATATTTCACCCCCTCTCTGTATGCTCTCATCCTTGGATGTTTTTTGTGGAAGATTTCGTACACCTGCTGAATAATAAGGGCTGCTGTGTACTTGGCTGTGTCATTTGTGGCCTGAATAATTAATATAAATGGTGAATCAATGTATTCTTGTGTGGGGGACACAAAGACTTCACCTGCTCTTGCTTTCTTAGAACAAGACCCATCAAAGAAGGTGTCCCAAATCTGTGGGCCCTCTTCCTCTGTGACCAGACAAACTGCCTTTTCAGGCTGTGTGGAGGCCAACTGGGAAGGCTTCATAATATCAAGACCGAGATTATCCATGTTAGCCTTGGGCATTGAATTATGGCTGGCTCCAGTGCTTAGGGGGCAATTATGAGGGATTTTATCTTGAACAGACAGAGGAACATAAGATGATGGGGAGCTAACTTCACATTTTTTGATCGCTGGGTTGAGAATAACAGTTGGTTGGTCATTTTGCAAATCCACATAGTCAGTGGAAGCTTGGGTGGCTTTAGGCTCCAGATCCTCAAGGATAAATTCCTTGAGGGACTCATTCTTCACTAGTTCAATTAGAGGCATAGGTATTCTTGGCTTTTGAATTTCTGATTGAAAATTGAAAAAAGAAGGGGACATGTCAAGGCCTCTTACCTCTATGGTTGGAGCTTTGAGGATGATAGGATCAACTGTTGGCTGCTTCTGCCTATTAGCATGTTGTTCTGCAGGGACAACAATGTTATGAGCAGGAGCTTCTTTGACATTATTCATTATAGATCTCAGATCATAATGGTGCTGATTGACAGTTTGTATAATAGCTTCACCATACCGTTCTTGGCTGATCTGACCATTGAATAATGACTGCAGTTTGTAGAATAGCTTCACCATCCCATTCTTGGCTGATCTGACCATTGAATAATGACTTCTCATAGGCAACTTTGGTTAAAAAAGGGGCACTGCCCTTCTCTTCCATACCATGGATCTCATCATCTTCTTCAAACTGCTCTTCTTCCATGACTGTATTTTGAAACGGGGTCTTCACCCTTTGGTCTTCATTGGCATCTTTGTTTCTTTGCAAAATATGCAACTGCTCATTTGCTTTTCTATATGGATTTGGATTTGGAAGAGCAAAGGTATTAGGAACCCTTGCTTTCCCTAAATGCTGCTCAACCTTTAACTTGGAGATTTCAGAGGATAATGACTCTATCCTCGTGGCCATTTTATCGATCTTGGGATCTAAAGATGATAAGGGCTCACCCCTCTGCCTTCTTCTATCAGCGTTACCTTTGAGCTTTTCTGCAGCTATGATATTTGATTCTACTTCTAGGGCTACATATTCCATATAAGCCAAAGAAGCACATCTTCTTTCTCTCAATAGTAGGTAGAAGTCAACATCAAAGGCATTGACATAGGTGAGTTTGGCAGAGGTGGGGGTAGGCTTCACTTCAGCTGGTATCTTACTGTACATGTGGTTAAATCGCTTATTGAAATCAGACAACAGCTCACCATTTTCCCTCTGTAAGTTCCCAAACTCAGTACGATAGTAGAACAGATCTTTCTTATCCCCCCAATGCTTTAGGAACACATCATCTAAGGCCTCAATGTCTGCTATAGACCTAGGGGTTAATTCTCTAAACCATTTTCTAGCTCCTCCATCTAGGCTTTGGACAAATACCCTCATCCACACATCATCTTCACTAATATCTAGATTATCAGCATAGCTATAGAAGGACTCAAGATGTTCTTCTGCTATGACTCCTTCTGTCCCAGTGAACTTAGGCATGTATTTTTGATACTCTCCTGCAGGCATGGCATTCAAAGGAATAGGCAGGATCAAGGGTCCATACCTAACAGCTATGATTCTTTCCATTTTGGTGGGTGCTTGTGGGCTTGCCATGACTGGGGTAGATGGAAAGTGCTGGCAGTCTGAAAGGTAGGGGGTTGAGAGATGATTGTCAGGGCTAAAGGAATATGATGCACTGGAAGGGAGGTTTTCTTTGGACTGATATCCAAAGGGGAACTTATTAAACAAGGAGCTTTATGAATCTCTAAGAGTATTTCTTCACCGATAATGCTAGGCCCTATATTTTCAACATGTGCATGCTCGGTTACAAGCCTTTCTTGCGGAGATACATAAGATTGTTTAGGCTTACCTAATCCTGTTGCTCCTTTTCATGATATCTTGCTTTGCTTGACAATCTTCTTAGGGTCAGACAGTGGGTCGACAGGTGATTTCTGAGGATTTCTCCGAGTGTGTCTCACAAACTGAGCCAGAACTATGACGTGGAGTCGCCATGAGGTTCGGCCTCCAGCAGAGTCGCCAGATAGATGATTACAACGAAAAATGTGTCCAGACTTTGTCTATCATCAAAGCTGGATCTGTGTCATTCTCCCATGGAAGTTGAGCTTCAATCTCCTCTCCCTGGCAACAACGCCAATTATGTTAGGATTCCAAGAAACTCTCCTAGATTGTAGCTTGGAGATGCCTGGTAACATATAAATTCAACTATTGTTGCAGGTTTAATGGAAGGAATGATGGTTTGGTTCAAGCCAGATAACCACTTCTAGTTTGTTTCACTCCAGACATGCGTGAACACCCTCAGACTACAAGGCTTTAGACCACCAATGCTCATAGTTTTAGAGATTATGTGAATATGGAGAATACTAACCACACTAGCAAATACACAAGACCATGTGATGGCCGGCTGCAACTAGTAAGGAAACCTATAAATCTAATCTACTAGTGCAAAGACAGGATGACAACTCTCCTGCATTATATAGAAAGAAACCTGGGTAACCTATTCAATGATGCATACAAGATTCTAACACAGAGATAAGATGATAGTTATCTAGTGCTAAACATCAAGAGCTCAAGAACACAACATATCAGGTACAAGCTTGGGATTGAGGGAAATGGAAAGTGAGCAGTTAACAACAAAAGAAGCTTGTATTAGCTGAAAATGAAGACGAGATGCTGCAACTGATAAAATATCTACAGTCTCCAGAAGTTGAACCTTACATCAAATGCCAACCCTGATTACATATTGTTTCTGGGTATTTATAAGCTTACATTACTATGGCACTCGACCATTTAGGTATGGAGGGGTCATAATTGATCACCAACTGCATTTAACTGCCTGATGGAGTCTCTGAATGAGGTTGCTTGCTTCACTGTGCGAATCCGATCTATTCAGGTGTTGTGCTGTTCTTTAGGCGAGTGGAATGCTCGTACCGGTGGAGTCCATGACTGATAAATTCAGTTACAGAGTCGTGCTATGTCCTTTTCTCCCTTTGGCCATGCTTTCTGTTCAATATGGTTGTTGGGGGTTTGACTGTGACTGATGATGGCGGAGCTGGTCATCTCCTTCTTCGGGCAACAAAATGGTCAGAGGACGTGAAATGCATGGGTAGGTCGACGATTTGGGTGAGCGAGAAGAATGATCGTCGGATCGGGGAAATGAGCAGTGGAGATGGTTCGGTGAAGGCTATCAGTCGAGGTGGGAGTGGGGTGTGTTCGGGCCATTGGATCTTCAGCGGGCTGATCAAACGGTCATCAGGCGACAGAGTTGCACAGGCATTAACAGGTGAGGACGGTTTAGTTGGGTGGTAATGGTTTTCATCGCACCACTTTTGGGCATTAAGTGGTAAAAGCCCGCGGCCGAGCGATTCCATTCAATGATCAACACATAACAGCGGATAAGAGAGAAAAACCACTCTCATCGTGCACTATCGCTCGATCAAGTTGATGGCGTGATGGAAGCGAAGACTGTCAGATCGGGCGAAGATGCATCTGACGGTGGAAAATGGTCGAGCGGGTTGCCTTTATCGGGTGCGACGGGAGCCGTTAGATCGGCGGGGGGTGATCAACGGCAGGGAAGTGAGGAGGGGTTTATGAGCACATGAAGGGCATATGGGTAAGGTTTTATGGTGGGTTTGGAGTTTTGCGCTTGGAGCTGGGGCCCAAAGGGACTTTGTCGGGTTTTTTAGAAGGCTTATTTAGAGAATGGGAAGGGTTTAGATGTGAGCGAGGTAGAAGGAAAAGGGAAAATGACCCATGAGGGGCCCCTTTGAAGACATCACCAATCAGGCTGTGCGTTCCTCTAACATTAGAAAGTCAGCGCTGCATAGTAGAGCTAACAGGTCCCAAGGTTAAGTGAAGGCCTAGGTATTTGATCTTTTCCCAATTGTCATACCCAGGGAATCCCAAGGAGCAAGCGATTCGAAGGATAGTTGGATGATCTACATTCCAACCATAGACAACACTTTTTCTTTTGTTGATCAAGGATCCTGTAATTATGCAGAAGTGTTGAAGATTTTCTTTGAAAGCCCTTGCTATCTTAATCGAGGCCCCTCCCAAGAGGAGAGAGTCATTCGCAAAGAGGGCATGATTTATAGGATCCGCACTTCTTGCTGCCTTAATTCTTGGGATAGAGCCTACTTCCCTTTCCATTGTTATCTTTCTGCTTAGGGATTCTGCCAACAAGATATAAAGGAAGGGTGACAATGGGCACCCTTGGCAGAGCCCTCTTGTAGCTTGGAAGAAGTCAACGGGTCTGCCATTGACTAGGGGCGCTATCCAAGGTCTAAGTGTGTAGGCTTTTATCAAGTTGACAAACTCAGCACTAAAAACAAAGGAGAGAAGAATTTTATAGAGGAATGAGAGTTTAACCCGGTCAAAAGCATTTGACATATCCAACTTGATGAGCATGCCTTTTTCCTTCCAAATGTAGCTAGAGTGGAGGGCTTCTTGCACTTGGATCACATTGTCTATGAGGAGCCTTCCTTTGACAAAACCACCCTGAAGAGGGGAGATCAGATTCCCTAACAGAGGCTTGAGTCTATTGGCTAAGAGTTTGGTGAGGATCTTGTATGAGGCATTGTAGAGTGAGATAGGCTAGAACCTGTCAAAAGTCTCTGGGTTAACTTCTTTCGAGATTAGAGCAAGGAAGGTGGAGTTGGTGCACCCTCCCACTTTGGCTTTCTTTTGGAAGGCTTTTATCATTCGAAGGAGATTGAGTTTTATTACATTCCAGCAAGCTCTGTAAAAATGGATGGTGAAGCCATTCGGCCCGGGAGCTTTATTCGACTCCGTTGACCATATGAATTCCACTATCTCTTTTTCAGTAAAAGGCTTCACTAACCTAGCATTTAAATCTGCAGTGACAAGTGAAGGGATGTTTGACAAAAATTCAGCAGCCAGGTCTTCATCGGAAGAACCATCCTCCTGAAATAGTTGCTGAAAATGAGATGTGGTGGCATGTTTTATAAGAGGTTGTCCTTTGATGACTCCCCCCTCCCTAGTGGATATTTCCGAGATGTGATTTCGAGAGAGATGAGCTCTGCATTGTCTATGAAAGAATGATGTGTTTCTATCTCCAGCTTGTAGCCAGAGGCTGCGAGACTTGAGGCGTCAGTACTCGTCTTCTTGGCGAAAAGAGAGAAAAGAGTTGAACTGGGCATTCTGTTCGATGAACAACTGAGCTTTGGTGGTTTCAGTTTCTTCCATGCCTAACTGAATCTCGGCTAAAGCCTACACAATCTTTTGTCTATTGTTCGTTGGAGAGGAGAGGGTTTTTTTTTTGCCCAGGTTTTTAAGGCATACTTAGTGTATCTAAGTTTCTGCTCCCACACAAAGCTGGGGGATCCTTCAACTAGTTGTGACCAAGCTTGAGCCACTATGTCCATAAAGCCCTCTCTTGCTACCTAAAGAGGACTGAATCTAAAGGGAATAGGGCCTAAGTCTTCCTCTTTTTCTAGCAGCAGCGAGAGGGGGTTATGGTCAGATGTTATCTTGGGCAGTATTTTTTAAGAGATTAAATGCTTCCCCTCCATCAAAGAAATTTGAACTAGAAACTGGTCTAGATGAGCAACAATATTGGCATTACCAACTCTATTGTTGGTCCAGGTATAACGAGCTTTCTTAGGTTTGAGGTCAAGGAGGTCCCAAGCAAGAACTAGATACTCCACCGAGACATGGAAGGGATCTTTATCCCATATTCCACCTTTTTTCTCTTTTAAATCTAAAGTGATGTTAAGATCCTCTGCCAGTATGATCTTTGGGGGAGTGTATATTTCTAGGAAGCATGGGAAAGAATTCCAGTAGTCATTCTTTGCCAGGATATTAACACGGGCATAAAGATTGAAGAGAGCCAAAGAAATCTTACTTGGGAGATGTAGAAGTTCCGTGTATATCCAGTGTTGGGTTGCGAAGGAGCTTTTCAGCTGAAACATATCCTCTGACCATAAGGTTACAAGACCCCATGAAGTACCTTGGGTGCTGACCGCTTTTCTTGAGTTCTTTTTCCACTTGGTTTGACGTAAGGATAGAAGAGCATCCCCTTCTATCTTTGTCTGTTGGAGCAGGAGGATATATGAGGGTTCCATTCTTGATAGATCTTTTACTACTTCAGCTTTCAATGGGTTCCCCAAACCCCTGCAATTCCAAGAGACAATCTGCATTATTTACCAGGGAAGGAAGGAGTGGGCCCTCCCTTTGTGGGTCAGGCCCTTGTGTTTCTGCCTAATGACATTTCAATTGTGGGCTGACTGCCCTGCATCTTTAATCTCTCCGCTTCTTCTTCTTTGATATCCTTACGAGACTTCCTTCCTTCCTTTTTGGTGGATCTCTCAAAAGAGTATTCTTCGGAAGAACCAGGGCTGTCTATCAATTTTTTCTTTTTGGTCATTTCTACATAAGAGAGTGGGGATATGGCGCCTACTGGAGAGCCTTGGTTTTCCTGCAGGGTTGCGTCTACACGAGGTATTTCTGGGGTGGCTACTCCAGTTTGTTCCTGAGCTCCTGAGTTTATTTTTGCGTCTGTTATCTGTTCCATATACCATTGCACCTCTCCCTCTTCAAGTTCTGGTTGGTTTTAATCTTCTAGAGGGTTTAGAACAACAAAAGGATTTGTTGAGATGGTGGCATTTGTTGTGGCTTGAACTTTGGTTAGTCTCTTCCCAGATGAGGGTCCTTCGGTCTCTGCAGTCCATCCTTTCCCTTTCGATCTGTTGGTCTGCTTGCATGTGCTTGCTTTTCAGGCTTGTGTCCATTGTTCGCCCTTCTCTTTTTCAGATTCTTCCTCAGTTTTCTTCTTGCAGTTTCGAGCAAAATGGCCATAGCCGTGACAGTGTCGGCACTTGAAGGGGAGCTGTTCATAATCAAGTTCCTGTATGTGAGACCAGTCAGTTATGATTAGCTTGATCGCCTCGGGCAACCTTATCTCCAGATTGACTTCAACACATATTCTGGCACACGAATATTGTTCTCTCCTTTCAGCCCTATCAATGTATTTGCCTAGTTTGTTCCCGATTGTTTCCATAGATTCCGAGTTTCAGCAATGAAGAAGGAGGTGGGGTAACCTTACCCAGATGGGAACGACTGAAGGAATATCCTGGGAAGGATCAAAGTTCGGTGTCCATTTATTCAGATAAAGCCCTTGGGGACCCATGAAATATGGGCCGTTTCGGAAAATAAGGTCTTGATCTTCTGCTAAATCAAAGACAAAAACATAATAGCCTCAACCTACCAGATGATTCCGGATTCCTTCATAGGCAAGGGGCCTCAAGTTTCATTGGACCCATCCATCCATAGCTTTGGGAGAGGGCCAGAGGCCCGTAAATTGACCAATGAGCCCGCATTCTGCTAGGTTTAGCACAGTCTGGCATGGGCATTCCGCAGGTAGTTCAACAGAGGGGATGGATTCGGCTTTCTTTACAAACTTCTGCTGATTCGAGTTTGCTTTCCTCTTGCCGCATGAGGCTACCAAATGTTAGAAGGCATCGATCTTAGGAGGGAGGGGAGGACAAGGGCCCCCTTTGGTGTCCTTGCAAGTAGAACTCGAGTTTTTACCAGTTGAAGAGGCTTAGTATTGTTCCTAGAACCTCCTATTTTAATCATTGAGCACTTTTCCATATCTTTATTTCATTTAAAATATCTTTTTAGTGTGGAAAAATGGTAAATTTGCCACCATGCCTCCTTAGACCATTAAAATTCACTTCTAAATATCCCATCATTTAGATCTTCTTGTTCTAGTTCCAACAAACTATTATACTAAGGTGTTCCTTCAAGTATTCCTCTCGGAATGTCACCTTAAGCATAATTAATTGAGTTAGGCACGATAATAACCTCTTTTTATGGGAATTATTAGAATGCAATGGAACGAGAAGCAAGTTGTGCGAAATCAATCCTGATGATGGTATATGACAAGTGAACTCTTGCAGACCCCATAAAACATCTCCAAATGTCCATGGGCCTGCTGATAAACTAAACCTGCACTTGTGACCTGACTTCCTCCAATCCTGAAAATCCATCCTAACCATGCCATAAGGAACATAAAAAAAAGGAACATCACAAATCTTCCCACCCCAAGATTGTTTTCCCTCAAGCAATCCAAACTTTTGGAACAATTTGGTGGCCTAATGCAATTGAGACCCAATGCCTGGGTTCCATACAAACCATTGGGTGATGCTATGCCTCTTTGTCAACCCACCATGTACGGACCCCTCAATACCTGGATCCTCGACCAATCTATGACTGTCATCATCAAATACTCCTGGATCAAAGTACCACCTAGAACATGCATCAATGCTCCATGGCTCTTGATGTACTATAACTTCGACTATGAACGTTGCTCCATCAATTGAACACCTACTCATCACTTCTCTCCAATCTAACCCCTGACACAAACCAATGCCAATCCTACTCTGCTAATGTTGGGCTTGAACCTAAAGAGTTGCCAGTCTGCATTCCATTGCCAACTAAAACATGCAGTATCCCCCACATCTAAGGGTTCCTGCTACACTATGCCCGTGACTAAAAACATCACCCCTATCAATAAGGTACCATCTCACGATCTCCCTCCAATCCAATCCATGGGAAGAATATAATGCATAGACAACTGTGTATTGAAAAAGTCTATTAGGTGGATGTTCGTCCATGCTCAACTCTTGTCTCTCCGACCAATCAATTAACAGAGAAAACTTTACCCTTCTTGCAGAAGGATAAAGATGGCAAAATGGTGCCATAAGCCATATATATATGTACTCCTCAAGAGGGTTGTTGCCAATATATACTACAACCCTATTGGATGCCACTACACCTATTTGCACCTCATCAATTGGTAGACCCATAGATGTATGCACCACCATCTATAAAATATCCCCACTCCTCTGACTAAAAAAAATGTGCTCCTCCACTCTACTAATCTCTTTTAAAGTTGCCCTATTAGGTTCTAGCACATCCTGATGACAAGTGTCGACAATCCAGTTGGTTGCCTATGCATCTGTTTGTCACTCGCCAATGGCTAGCCCAAAGGATAACTGCTCATCCTCCTCCATCATGGGCTCAACATCAACCTCTAGCTGACTCTCAAAAAATGACCACTTGTAATGTTCCCTAATAATAATAATAATAATAAAACTAATATAATATAATATTAAAATTTAAGAAAATAAATGATAAACTATAAAGAAAAGATAATAATAGTAAATAAATAATAAATAATGAATAAAATATAATAATAATATAAAATAACAACATTAGAGTTCTAAATAATATAAATAAAAATAAATTGTAAAAATAGTAAAAACAAGTAAAATTAACAAAAGTAAAATAAAATAAGAAAGAGTTAAATTAAGAGAACTATAAAAATAGTAAAAATAAGTAACATCAAAAAGTAAAAACGAATAAAATAGAAAGAATTATATTAAGAGAATTACTAGATTAAGTTAAACTTAAAATAAAGAAATAAAAGTTGCATGTTTACACATGGAGTGTGTGCATACGGTTCCCTTTCCAATGTTTGGTGTATTTAATAGACGATGAAGAAGATGAGAGATCATTCCATCATTCTATCATCCATTCTCTTGGGAGAAAAGTGTGGTGAGATAAATGATTCCCTGGCACTAGTACGTTGATTGAGGGCTCGGGAGTGGCCAATTGTAAAAAGACTATATGCAACTAAGCCTACGGTTGGGTGGAGAATTGTCTCCAAAAATTTGTTGTGGTTAACAAGATTCAAATAACGTTCAACTCCGAAATTACAAGTAAGGAATATCATTGCTGCAAGTAAGTTGCATTTGCTCCTAATTCTAAAAAATTCTATGCTAATTAGTTGAATAGAGGTGTGTTGATTGTAAATCACATAATTGATCTAATTAGTTGCATCGGGGTTGTTACATATGGTATCAGAGCTTAGGGTTGATGTTTTAATTTCGGGGTTGTTACATATGGTATCAGAGCTTAGGCTCAACCCTTAGGGCTTATAAGCATTTTAATGTAGAAATCACAAAAATAAATTAATCTAATATCTAAATTTTATATTTTGTGTTTAATCTAACTCTTAGAAGGTGACCATTAATCTATCCCATGTGTTAGAAATAACATCAAAATATCATAGAAAATAATATCAATAACATCACATATATCTTTTGTTTTATTGTATTTTCTTTATAAGAAAAAAAACCATGCTTCTTTTACGTAAATTGCTTCGTCCAAAGTAAAAACCTTATCCAAACATGCTCCTTATCCAAGACATATTTCATACATTTTTAAGCCAATTAAAAAACTATATAATTAGTTACTTTTAATATAGAATAGGCATCAAATAATTATACATAATAATTATATTATAAAAACTTGTCTCAAAAATATTGAAAATCTACAATATAGTTTAGAACTTTGTTTAACCATTACCAAAGGATTTATAATCTAAAACTTCGGTCACTTTATTTATTTATTTTTTCAATACAATGTAATGCTTTATGGAGCCATGCCTCTAATCACAAGGAGTACCTTAGCTTTACATGCTTAATTAACTATAGTGTAATCTAATTAATATAATTATATATTATATTTTGGCGAATGAATTAATATTTTATTAAGTAACACTTGGTTTCACTTCCATTAGAGATACTCAATAATCTATATCATAGTTATTATTATGAAATTTAGTTATTCAGCATGTATATTATTTTTAGGAGTTGTTTATAATGCGATTTTTTGGAGATTTCCGTGAGGGAATCCTGTGGAAGAAATTAAGGTTAAATCTTGATTTGTTGCAGTTAAAATGGTTTTTTAACTGCATGTTTGGATTCAGCACCCTGAAAAACCATTGGAATGCTTTGATTGTGCAGAAACTAGCTATCAAACTTGTGATTCCAATAAATTGCTACCAAATTTTGACCGGAAAAACCTACTAGAAAGGTTTTCAAAAAATCGCATTAAAGACAACTACTTATTCTTAAACTTAATTAGTATGCGTTATGATTTTAAATACAATGGTACACGTGACATTTTTGTTATCCAATTGAGTGACTAGCTGTTATGCTATTGTTACACAAATTTATAGAATACATGCACAACCAAATTCAAGGTTATTTTGCTGGATGCAGCACAAAATACAAGATTTAGTTGTTCGTTTTATATGACGTTGGGTGTTGGACCAAGCCATTCTGACACGTTCTCTCTTATTTTTACGTAAGTGGTATAAAATTTAGAGGGGAGTATACCGGACCAAAAGAAAACACAAGCATGCATCATTGAAAGCTTTGAAATAAAAATTAATACGATTTTCTATTTATATATGATAGTAAAATTTAGGTGGTCTATATAAGGAAAATAAATGAGGATAGGAACGTTTAAAATAGGGTGAATTGATTAAACTGGGAATTTAAGATATTTTTAAAATTTTATTATAGATTTGTATTAGTGTTTTTAGGTAGTTAAAGAAGGGGAAGTAATATTAGTGTTTTTAGGGAATTGTGGAATGTGTGTGTAGAAATTTTAAAATATTAGTGTTTTAGGTAGTTAGAGTATAATATATATTAATTTAATTTTTTTTTTTTTTTTTTTTTTTTTTTTTTTTCATGAAATTAAAAAATTATGTTATAAAATCAAAATTTGAATTTAATATATTAATGTGTATGGGAAAGTTAATTTGGGTATAGTGTATATATTTTAAAAGTATAATAGTTACTTAAGAAATTTAAATATGAGAATTTACATTAAAGTAGGTTTTGTGTAATTGTGTATTAAGCAAGTTATAATGAAATTTGATCTTTATAAACTTAAAATTGGTTGGGAATGTTATTTCATGAGAAATATTGAATTTGCTTTTATTATAATTTATGTTTTTTTTTTTTACATAAAAATGTTGCGAACTTAGTTATTATTAGGACGATGTGGTAGTTCATCACAGCCAATAAATTTTTATGATTTTGGAAACCAAGGTTGATTGAAGGAGTTTCTCTTGTTAGCATATTTATATGTTAACATGTTTTAATTTATGTATCATATACTAGAAAAATAATTATTAAGAGATAAGAGTTCTACAAAATGAAGGAAATTTTCTAAGAGGGATGTCCAATGATAGTAGTGTGAAGTTATCTAAGAAGGAAGGACAAAGGAGAAACTTACAAATTTTTTATGACAATAAATGGTATCCCTTAGAACCATGACCAACTTGGAATGATGTTCATGAATAGAAAAGAGTACTAGATAGACACTTAGGGTAATTGAGAAAAAAAAATCAACAAGTTGCATTAGCATACTCTAGAACATGATGGAAGATTTTGGATTTAGGAATTATCACGATTAAATAGCTTGGCACTCTTGATATCACAAGTGAATGATGATTGATGATGATTAGTGAGGGTCATAATGATGACCTATACAATTTCAAATGTCCAAGATAGAAAGTATGAACTAGAACACTCATATTGGTGTAAGTTGACAAGTGATAGACTAAGAAAACATCTATAGGAAAATATTAAAGGATAACAATTGTATACCATTAACAAAGAAGATGAATTTTATGATAAGTTGTGGCTTAGAGACTTGATATGGAGTAGCACATCAAGTTTATGGTATTGTTGTTGAAATAAGCTATTTGCAAGCACACTAACCATTTCGAACATTTTGGTGGATTAAGCATGACAACATACATAGACATTGATGACCTAATTTTTGAATGTCATTAAGTAGAATGGTACACGAATAGATACAAAAAATATGTATAGTAATCATGGAATTTTAATTCGATATTGGTGATTTAAAGAATGATTGTACAATTGGTAATATATTAACGATAAATTTCACAAATGTCCTTGGGGAAGGAAGAATATTTGATGAGAGATTAAGGCTCAAGGTGAGGAGACTCATTTGAAATTTAACGATGTACTTAGATGAGTATACCTATGGTGTAAATGATCAACTTCCTAATAGAAATAACAAGAAATGATTATTGAAAAGTGATTGGTATCTTGATGAAAACATGACATTGATAGTAATAATGAGAGAACATATATCCTAGATGGATGTTCAAGAAAATGAAATTGATTTTTTTGATGAATCATGATAAGAATGTTTATAGTGTACTATTCTATATTTGATAAGTATTGAGATGATTCTCATATTGTTGATGTTTCATGATCTGATGGTCTAATTCCTTCGAATAGTGTAATTCCTTCGAATTAACACTATAGGGGTATTAAGGCGCTGATTGTCTATTTTGATTCCTTTGGAAACAAAGGCCTGCGACTGTGTATTTTGAATTTTAAATGCATTATCACTTGTTTTAAAGTAACAACAGTTTGTCTTTATAATTCTTATGGAATTATAGGTTGATAAAGGGAAACACAGTCCTATTACCTTAAAGCACCGATATGAAGGTTGGAGTGTATCAGAGGAAAACTCATGAAGCGCCTATAGATTATTGATACACCTCTTGAACTAGAAAGAGGAATTCAGCCAGAAATTGAAGAAATTATATCAAGCTTCGGCCATTTGTCCATATCGCCTGCACCCAGGCCAGCAAATGCTTATGAGGTTATGCTTTAAACTAGGGACAAAGTAAACATCTGAGATGTACTTCTTCTCCCCCTTCTTCGTTAGGATATTAACTCTTCATTTTCCCATTACAGAGACTTTGCTATGAGTCCCTAATGTCACTTCAAATTTCACACTTTCATCTAGAATGGAAAACATTTCTATGTTCCCTAACATGTAGTTGCTACACCCTAAATCTAGATACCATATATCACTTTGTTTTTCTTGTGCTACATTACAAACTAAAAAAACATGTTATCATGGTTCTGATTTTCTTTTGTGAAATTTACACTTGTTTTTTTCCTAATGTCATATTTCTTCTTTCTAAATTCATTTGTATATTGGCCATACTTCTTAAAGTAATGACATTGGACTTGAGATTTATCATACCTCTAACCTTGTGCTTGATTTTGGCTTGGGCCTTGACTTGGAATTTGATTGTTGCCCCTTCCACTTGAGCTTGAAGCTCTGCTTCTTCCACCTATGTGTGGGCTTCTTCCTCTTCCTCTAGCATATGATCTTCCTCTGCCTCTACCTTGACCAAATGAACTTGTGTCTTGAAGGCATGTTCTATTGAGGAGCTTATTTCTCTATTCAGTCTATGTTCATGAGAAATCAATGATGCATGAAGCTCATCCACTGAGAACTGTAAGAGATCTTTTATGTCTTCTATGGCCACAACAATGGCATCAAACCTTGCTGGCAAACTTCTCAAAACTTTCTCAACTATTCTCCTTTCTTCAAGTGTCTCACCATGAGACCTGATTTGAGTAACCAACCCAATTACATGTGTAAAAAATGAGTCCACATTATCAGATTCTTTCATACAAAGTGCTTCAAAGTGCCATGCCTTGTAAGTTGTCTAGAGGGTGTTCCATGCTTGCTTGGACTTCGTCACCGCTGCAACCCTTAGGAAAATACTTTCACGAACTGCTTGAAAAATGTAGAAGAGGGCTTTTGCATCCTTCTTCCTATTGTCCCTCAAAAAATCCCTTTCTGGGTGAGACAAGGCATTGTATGCTTGTGCATCTTCCAGTTCTTGAAAACCGTTCTCCACCAAATCCCAAATGTCTTGAAAAGAAAACAGGGCTTTCATTGTAATATCCCAATAATCATAATTTTTTCCATTAAAATGAGGTATCGAGGATTAGTCAAGCTTCTGCTTGATGTTGCCATTTCTAAGAGAGAAAAAACTTTCTACCTAGTGGTAAATATGCTAAAAAACAATCTGCCTTCAAAACAACTTTAACTCAGAAGTAAGTCTTATGTTGCAGCAAGGATATCACAACTACAGAGAGGCTTAAATAATACACACTAAATAACTCATGGAAAAACAGAGTAAAAACAAAAAAAGTTGCGGTAAATCTACTCATGAAGGTTTAAGATCACATCTCAACATAACATACTTTGTATTATATTTCAAAACATAGGAAAATACATTCTTGTGATAAATGGAGGTTGCACTACAAGTGAAAGTTCAAGAGACTATTTACCATTAGGCATCATTCGGGTTAGTAAATCTCTGTAAAACTCGGTAAAACTGGTTTTCACGCAGCCACCAATATTTCCTCCACGATTCTCTTCTCTAAGAGACTTTTACCGTCTCTCGCTCTCTAACTTGCCCAACAATGAAAATGACTTTTACATTCATATTTATCTCAATATACAAATTTTAAATTAATACATGATAAAGAAAATATTTATACACAACATGGACGATTTTACATAATAAATAGTTTTTTGCAGATGTTGTGGAGTGTAGGTAACAGTGACCAGGGAAATGTTCCTTTATTGTGTGATGTGTTACGAAATGGTCAATGCTATACGTTTGCTATGACTTCAGTGAACCCTGCAAACCCTGCAATAGTTGTCATTGTTTTTAAGACGGTGATTAAAATTATTATTTCCAACAATTTGCAATAGGCACAGTTGTCTCTAGCTCAGAATCTTGTCTGGCTGAATCTACGAATATGTGTAAATGCCCTCATGCAGTCCACTAGCATGAAGCCTCGCAACACTCATGCAGGTCAATACAATTAGCTAATTCATTAAGATGAGGGCATCCTGATTTCAGTCGTTTCAGAAAAGTTAAAAAATATATAGCGGAGAGAAATGCAGATGCGGTTCAAACGTCCATCGAATCAAAGTCACATACAGAGAGAACAGAAGAGCACTAACCTCCCATTGGCATATAAAGGATATGCCTACACACAAAACCTTCCGACCTGTCATTCTTTTATCTGAAAAGATAGTATTTTATTTATTGAGATCAACATGGATTCTCATTTGCTATCTGGAACCGAATCGGTTCGCCTCCCGACAAACAAGGTACTTTTTTTTTCAGAAGAAAAAAAGCGTAATATATTCATATAAGAAAGTTACATATCGCAAATGCACGAAGCATATGCCGAAACATTCAAATAAGAGGAATACATAGAGCAAATGCAAGAAGCATATGCAGAAACGTGGATCAAGCCACATGCAAATATGCAAATACAGATCTCAAATATAGCCCCTAAAGGCCAAATATTGCCCCAGACAAGGCAAACCATCTAAATGGTGCAGAAGAGGCACCAAGAAACTAAGCATATAAGCAGCAGAAGAAAGATCAGCAAGATCTGTCTGCCCATAGAGGAAGGAGAGGCACGAAACGAGGTAAAGGAGCAGCAACAGAAGCCACTCCTACCCCGCCCCCTCAAACTCTCCACCTGTAAAAGACGAAAAACAGAGAATAGAAATGCTGTCACAATCATCCGCAGCTGCCAGCAGAAAAGACCAAC
This sequence comes from Pinus taeda, assembly GCA_000404065.3. Classification (NCBI taxonomy): domain Eukaryota; kingdom Viridiplantae; phylum Streptophyta; class Pinopsida; order Pinales; family Pinaceae; genus Pinus; species Pinus taeda. The sequence goes on along the minus strand of APFE031334937.1, from coordinate 17,595 downwards.
AGAGACATCCATAGAAGCGGCACGAAACAGGACAGAAGCACCGCTATTCCCTCAACGCTCCAATGGATATTTGAGATCACGATCTTGATTTTGTTGACATGATCCTTCTCTCAAGCACCTATAGCAACAACTATCAAAATAAATACCGAACATCAAGGATAGACGAAATGCTTGCAATGTGTTTTTCACTGATTAATAAAAAGATGATACTAACTTTGAAAAAAGAAAGAAAGTAGTTCATAGTATTTTATTTATATGTAATTTTTATTTTGTAATATGAAAATTCTTGTGAACAAGGAGAAAGAATGGGGAATCAAGAGTAGATCCATATGGCTTCAAGTAGGGGATGAAAATATCAAATATTTTCACAGGACAACCAATCATAGAAAATCAATAAACATCATCTAGGAGATCAAAAACGTTGATGGATACTCAAAAACCTCTTTTAAGGAAATCTACTCTGAAGACTATCGATATTTCAAGGATATATACTCACAACCAAATAGAGCCACCAGACATCAGATCCTAGAGTTAGCTCGACTATTTCCATGCTTCATAACTCAAGAAGGGGATTCATCTCTAATGGAAGAGGTCTCAAAAGAAGAATCATAAATGGTTCCACATATAGTTTTCAAAAAGAGAAAATTCTAGGTTGGATGGATTACCAATTGAATTCTATTTGGAATGTTACAATTTCATTGTTGATGATTTACTTGTAGTGGTGGAATACTCTAGATCCTCAGGGAAAATAATTGCCCCTTCCAACTCCACCTTTATTGCTCTAATCCCTAAATTTCACTCTCTGTCTGCCTTTGAATCTTTTCATATGATCTCTCTTTACAACTCCATCTCTAATATTTTTTCTAAATTCACACCTCTATGATTAAAAGAAATTATGTTGAATATAATTTCTCCAAAACAATTTGGGTTCCTTCAAAGTTGCCAGATACATGAAGCCATTGATCTAGCCCATGTAGTCCTTCATTCCATCCATACAAAAAATAGAAAGCTTAACTATATAAAGTCGATCAATTAAAAGCCTTTGATCGAGCAAGTTAGATCTACTTAAGACTACCCCTAATCAAATTAGGATTGTTCCATTCCTTCGTCACTTGGGTAACAAACCTTATTAGCTTAGCCTTATTTTCTCTTCTGATTAATGAAGTTTCCTCCCCTTTCTTCCACAAGGAAAGAGGACTAAGGCAAGGATGTCCCCTTTCTCTCCTTTTTTTTATCCTTGTGGACGAAGGTCTAAGAAAACTAATTAATGATGCAAAATTCAAAGTGGTTTCCATGTCCCAACACTGCATTATTTCTCATTTGATAATTGTAGATGATATTATGATCTTTTGGGGAAAATTTATCCCATATCCACTTTATAAAATCCCAGTTAGATTTCTTCTCTAAGGTTATAAGTATGACCATAAATTCTACAAAATCCACCATAATAGGATTAGGGGTCCTAGCCACAGAGAGATCAATAGTGGAGGATCTCCTTTTTTTTTCTAGTTTCGACAATGGAATTGAGTATTAAATATCTTGGTTTCACCCTAAAACCAAATAAATATCAGAAATCAAATGGCGGTGACTTCTAGAAAAGGTGGAAATGAGAGTGCAAACACAGTGCAAAAAATGGATTTCCAAGACAGGGAGACTAGTTATGTGTAAGTCAGTCTTAGAAGCAACTCTTGTCTTTTGGGCCTCTCTAATTTGAATCCCTCTTGGTATCCTTCAAAAATTAAAGCAAATAATTAGACGATTATAATGGGTAGGGAAGGAAGAATGGAAAACCTTTTCCCTCACTACTTGGAAATCTATAGCCATTCTAAAAGGTTAAGCAGGCCAGGGACTTAAAAACCTCATATGGTTCTCTAAAGCATTAGTTGTAAAGGGAGTTTGGAGGCTAATACAAGGACGAGGATTATGGGCCTAGGTCATCCATCAAAAGTATATTATTCTAATTTCTATAATGGAATAGATCAAAACCCCATGAAAATATGTTAAAAATGATTCTATAATATGGAAAACAATCGTAAAAGATTCTCCTCTAATTGGGGACTTCCCATGCTCAAAGTCAAGTAACAAAACTCAAATTCAAATTGGGAGAGATCCATGGATAAGTAGTCAACATTAACATATGCTTTTGGAACCTCTAATCCACTCCATAAACAAAGAGGGGTGGTATACACTTGACCAAATAGTTGTCCCCAATAATCATAATGGATATCGAGAATGGTTATCTACAAAATCCTTGCATCTAAGAGAAGTTAATGTACAAGCTTGGAATATCTTCCTCAAGGGACTAAAATTCTCAAATGTCTCCATCTTTTACAATGAATATAGTCTCATTTAGACTCCATGCTGAGGAGGAGTATATGTGCCAAAATTTGGGTACCTAACAATTGCATCTTCTAATGTTTCCTTGAATCCTCCATGGTGGGGGAGCTTGTTATGGAAACTAAACTTCCCTCACAAATCTAAACTTTCCATGTGGTTACTGCTTAGAGAAAAAAGCCCAAATTGAGATAATTTGATGACAATATCTTTCACTAGACTTGGTATTTGTCATTTATGTAGAGTTTATTTAGAATTAATAAATGATTTGTTCATCTATTTATCTTTCACACAAGATGTCTAGAAAGAACTAAATCAATTAGAAGGACAAAAATCTTCTTGGGATGAGTTATTCGTTGAAAAGAACAGAAAATATGGCTTCATAACATAAAAAATCCTAAGTCTATAGCATTACCTCTTCTAGTAGCCTCGGTGATCTATTTGGAAATAAATCATGCAACCTTGGAAGGAAAATTAACAAGTTACACTAGGGAAGCCATAAACTACTTGATAATAAACAAAGCTTCAATTCATATTTCCAAACAAAAGCATTACTCCTCTCTGCAAGAAGTAGAAACAAAATGAACAAACCTTTGGCCTTCTTTGATGGTGCAATGCAAGGCTCGCCACTAGTAGGAAGGGCTTGGAATGCTCAACCTTAATACAAATACCCCATTCTCCATATCTACAAACATTGGACATGTTTCCAAAAACTATGCAAAATTATTTGCTCTTAAAATTGTGCTTCAACTTGCTAGAGACCAGGGGATTTCAAAATTGGACATTAATGGGGGCTCTCGAAATGTTATCAAGTGGATGTTGGGGAAAACATAGATTAAAAATCATTCTCTTCTAACTCTGTTTCAAAAAGTATGTCAGTTGAGAGGTTCTTTTGAGATCTCTTTTGATCATGTTAATAGTCAAATGAACTCTAAAGTAGGCGTCCTCTAAAAAACTAGACTATGTATGGACTTAGGCTCATGCAAGGTATCTAAAAAAGAATAGGGGCAATATCAAGAATATCTTCTCAACTCTTGGGAATAATTAAAAAAGTTACAGTGTTTAAATTTTATTCTCGTTGATAGTTTCTCTATGTTTTAGAATTTTAATGATGTAAATGATTCTTCTCATGAAAATTGATAAGTTTGTTTGTGAGATAACATATTATTGGATGAACCATAGAATGTATATGTACTATTCTAGAAAGTGGGATAGAGAGTTCATTCATATATATATTATATATATATATATTATATATATATATATATTTGTGTTTTTCTAGTTTTTTTTTTAGATATCTCCTTTATAGAGCTACGAGCTACTGTTCTTGTTGAATGCACCACTGCTTTATATAATTTTTGTTTAACTCACACATATAAGAATTAATATATTTTAGTGGAATATTATATTTTCATATATAGATTTTTTTTAATTATATATTCATATTTAACTACCATAAATTTATAGCCAAGATCATCCGGAGAAATCACATAGGAATCTTAGGGTTGACGCTTTTGAACTCTTCGAGTTCATTCATTCTACCACACAAGGTGGAGAGCAAGAATCAAACAATCACCAATTTTATATCAAAGACGTGCCACAATAAATTTTACAGTTAAAATGAAAAAACATTTATAAAAAAAAAAGAAAAAAAAAGTATAAGGGATCCAAATAAATAATTAAAATTATAAGCATTTATTTAATTAGTTATTTATAAATTAATTTTAATTGATTTAATTTATTATTATTTATCCAACATCTTAAATGACTTTATATTATTTATATTTTATCATATAATATATAAGAATTTAAACTATCTATAACTTCTATATATTAATATTAATATTAGATAATTGTTTGATTAAAAATTATATTTATCTATTAAGAAAGAGAAAAAATATACTAATAATTTTAATAAAACTGATAAATTCAGTAATAAAAACAAACTTCACAATATAAACAAAAATCAAAACAAATAAAAAGACGAAGATCATAGACAAATACAAACGTAAACTAGGACAAGAGAAGGAAACAAAGGAGGGGAGAAAAGCCCAGGGGCTTAGGAATAAAGGGAAGGGACCCATGAACTACTTATATTCCATCCATCATCCCTATTAAGAGTACTAATTCTCTTCTCAATTCCGATGGCTTCCCTTAATTTATGGTGATGGAAATGATCAACCCTAGCGAGGACCTTAGAATCCTCTAAACAATAATGGTGTCTCGACAATTCAGCATGTTTCGTTAGAGTAGAGGAGTGAGTCCTACAATGTCTAAGGTCTGTTGTGTGCCCTTGGATTCTCTGAGAAATGAAACGACTAGTCTCTTCAATGTAGGTGGCTAATCAAATCTTGAGCAGCAGTCGCAAACTTGTGTCCCTTTACTTTCTTCCGATTGATCTGCTTGCATATTTAGCTACATAGGCATCTTCTAGCATGTTCCTCTTCTCCATCTCTTTTTTCACCATCCTATCATGGTATGATAGAGTACCTGCATCTATAATTCATTCATGAGAAGACAACATCAGTATGATAAACCCCTAGTCTAACATGCTACATGAAAATCCACTGAATGATCTAGAACCTGGTGGCAGGCCGAGGGAGAGGCTTAATGACTGCGCAATTGTGCATCTTAGGCAGTCAAGGGTTAGGCTTGGGCCTTGAGACTCTGCAATGCGTAATTCAGGTTGGACTGAGCAAGAATATTGTGTAGTTGGGGAGCTCAGGGAGCCAGGTTGAGGGCTTGAGCATTGATTCTACCCATTTTGCAGTTCTGGAAGGTAGAGGAGGCCAAATGATTACGTAGTTGCATAGTTTATGGGTTTAGGGTTGGGGCTTGAGCTTTGTGATTTCGCAATGCACAGTACTCACTGTGTAGGAGAGAGAAATTACAAAGTTTTTAGGGTTAGAGGCTGAGCTTAAGCACTCTGATTGCACAGTGCATAGTCATAGGAGTCAGGAACTATGCATTGCATAGTGCCAAGAGGCAGGGTTGAATATTGAGGGATGATACTATGCAATGCGCAATTCAGGAGGGATGAATAAGGCTAAGTTGCTTGGTAGGGAGGCTTTCAGAATTTGGCTAAGTGTGGGATCGATGAAGCTTATGTGAACAATGATAAGACTTGATTGTGATCACACACTTAGAACACTTGATAACACAATATAGACCATCCAGAACACATGAACAATCAACTTCCCTCAGTGTGACAACTTTGTGACGACAAGTGCGACACCAAAGATACACTTTGCGACGACCGTAACAACACTTGTGTGACAATGCTAGAAACTTTGGAAATGAGTGTGATGGATGTTTAGATAATGGGAACAAATTATTATAACAAAGATAACTCCTCGAAACCACCAAAATCAGCTTATATACATCGTGTGACACTTAACATGTGGACATATGACACTTTGATTTTCTTGCAAATGGGAACAAAGCACTTAGCGAAAACACATGCAATGAGTTTCAATGTTTATGATGATCATACGTAAGATTAAGGTAGGCTCCAAAATTTGGGTATAGGGCAAAATTTTGGAGGGCATTATAGCAGCAACAACAACTAGTAACTCAACTCACCAAGGGCTCCAATGCGTTTGTCCAACTAAGGTTTCGAGGACTAGTAACTCAACCCAAGTTGTTCTAGGGCTTATAGAGCATTTATCCAACCAATGATCTAGAAACTAATAACTCAACCCATAGCCATAAGGAATATGAGCACAAACCGAAGAAAAATGGATAAACCCACAACACCATGGTTATCCAAGAAATGGAAAGGCTAGGAAAAACCACTATCAATCTAGGCAAACCTCCATGCCAATGACAAATCATAACCAAATAACCACATGCATATACCATGCATGCCAAAACTAGCAACGAAATCATACATGCAACTTGGTACTTGCAAATAAAACTCGTTATAGTTGTTGATCTCGTTTCTCTCTAGCGCTTTCCTACTTTTTCTTTGTCTTCTTTCTCCAAATCCAACGTATGCCAGAATCCTCCAAGAAACACTAACTGTGCAAGAGTATGAGAGAGAGAGAGAGAGAGAGAGAGAGAGAGAGAGAGTATTACGAGAGTGCCAAAAACCGAAGCGAAGAAAGCTTAAACTGACAAAAGTTGTGAATTGATCCTCATAAGCCTTTTTAACGTGACCTTTCATCTCCCTTTTCTCCTATTTTCCATTATTTCATAAATAAAATGCTAATTGATATTTCTTTACCTTTTCCATTGTCTCCCAATTTCCATAGCCATTTATTAATCACAAGTGATCCCTATCACTATGTTTTTACCCGACAATCAGCTTGGAATACATGTGTCATGACCTTGGTTTTATTTTTTTAACCAAAGTTTTATTTTTTTTTTGTTCAGAAGAAAAAAATGAAACCTTCATTTATGATAATGTGAAAATTTTACAATATTTCATGATAATTTAATCCCCTAAAACTAATCAATGAACATATATCAAGTGTTCACCGATATCTAGATGAAGCTAGAGTAGTAGAGACTCACAAAACTAGACCAGAGTAAGAAGCACAACAACAACGCTTAGACATAATATATGGTCCAAAGTTGTTACACTAAATTGAAATCATGTCCAGACAAAACACATGTTTGAGAGTTGTAAAGATACAGAAAACTTAAAGAGTAATAAAACATAAAAGTCATATATGTTATTTATTAGTCTTACAAAGTTAAAGCTATTGAATGAGTTAGTAAAAGTGACAAATAAAGTTTTATTATACTATTTGCATGAAGAATCTACTAACCAAACTCCAGATTGATATAAAAATATTTCCCACATTCATTCGTTCCACACAGTTCTTAGTCTTCGTCCTTTTTTTCTACCTTTGTCTAAATGGGGATCGTTAGTCTTTTTCCAGCTTCGTAACAAATTGTTGGTTTTCTTCACCATGCCCTAACGAATCGAATAGAATGGAAGTTCAGTGAAGCGTTTCAGATAAGATTTGCTTAACCCAAACTTCCGAGCCATCGGACAACTGATTTCATGTGCCATTTCCAGAAGATTACCTGAGACTGCAACTACAGTTTGCTTAGTGGAGAAATTTGCAATAGGCACAATTGTCTCTGGTTCGGAATCTTGTTTGGCAATGCCCTGCATGCAGCCCACTGGCACGAAGCTTCGCACCACTCATGCATGTCAATACAATTAACTTGTATTCCATCAGTTCATTCGGAGGAGGGCCTCCCTGTTTTAATCGGTTCAGAAAAGATAAGACGCAGTTCAAATGTCCATCGAATCAAAGTTACATACAGAGAGAACAGAAGAGTACTAACCTCCCAATGGCATACAAAGAATATGCTTACGCACAAAACCTTTCAATCTGCCATTCTTTTCCCCTGAAAACACAGGGTTTTATTTATTGAAATCGCCAAGGATTCTCACCTGCTATCAGGAATCGAATCCGTTCACAGAAAACTTAAAAGATAAATGGTCTTTCTTAATGGAACGAAAATCTTTAAATTCCAATTTTTTCATAAGAACTGAAAGCTCATCTCTAGAAAAGACTGGAAGTCAGAATGCCATGCTAGCTATTTTATTTAGTTATTTATGAAAGGTTTAATACCTATTACATTATTTGAACCTCAGGTAAAAGGGAATGATAATGTCAACTATTTTATTTTAATTAAAGGTTTCAAATTAATTTTTTAAATTGTTAATGTTCCCATATTTTATGCATATTTTTAGAAATTAAATCTCTAACGTATACTTATTTATAGGGGTAAGTTTTCACATAAATAAAATAAAATTGAGAAAGTCAATTTTAAAATGGAAATATGCATAATCTTTATGGGATTACCTGTAAATGGATTCCAAATACTTGTGGGATTATTTCCAAATCCATTCCAAACACTAAAATTCCAGAGATTGGAATTGGTGATGGTATTTGCTTTCATATTGCTTATATCCTCCTACACTAGCATTTGCACCAGATGTTGCAAAGAAAACGCCCTAAGGCATAAAGTGCGGAAATCCATTCTGTATAGTCTCTAGAGAAAACACAAGAGAAATCACAACGTTTCCATGAAGAGTTTCAATGATTGGTAGAAAAGATAAACATCAAACCATACAAAAAGAATCATAGTCCAGGAACTATGTGGATACACTATTTCAGAATTTATGTGTTAGATGCGACACTAAAAGAGAGTCATAGGTGAGGAAAGATGCAAATATATTCACAATAAACATTATTTCAGAATGATATACTCCCAATAAACACTATTTCAGAATTTCTTGCGTTTGATGCGACAGTACATTCGATTTTTTGAAGGTTTTCTATGTTATGTGACCTACTAAACATAACAATTGAAAGGAATGGTCAGTAGGAGCTTTCTTTCCACCCTCCGACCTCCTCCGTTGCTGCTTCCTCACAACAATCTTCTTCTTCCTGCAATTTCCAATCACCATAATATGAAAAAACATATTTAAGTTCATAGGATTGAAGTAATTTGATGGGAATTTATATGAAAAACACAATTACATGTTAGGGTTATGGAATCGAAATTAATTTGATAATAAATTCTGGGAATATTTTAGAATTTGAGTATATGATAGAATGTGCCTGGTCAATTTGTTTGACCTGTTTCACCTTAATCTTATTTGTAATCTCTCTAAGATTCTTTGACCTGTTTCACCTTAATCTTATTTGTAATCTCTCTAAGATTCTCATATTCTACAATATTCATGGATCTTGAATATACTCAAAAGCTACCATATTCATGGATCCATGAAATTCTAGAAAAGTATTTAACTTTAAAGTTTAAACTTTGTATTGCTCCCTAAGATTTTCAAATTCTATTATTCATATATCTTGAATATTCTCAAAATCTACAATACATCCTTTATATCCTTAAATCCATTAAATTTTAAAAAGATATTTAACTTTAAAAGATCTAGAAGGAATAAGTTTAAACTTTTTATTGAAATTATCTTCTTACATCTGTAAAACAAAATTTGAAAATGAAATTTACAGTGATTGGTCAATATCCAAAGCTAATATGAATCCATCCTATTACCATTCAAAAAGATGTTTCTGATATAAAGAGCCTCTACATATATAGAATTTACCTTAATAGTGAATGTGAGGCCAACTTTTATCTCCCCACAGTAGTTCTGGTCTGGAAGGACAACATTGTAGGAAGTCGGGGGTAGGCTTCCTTCCATGAATACTCCCTCTGGTCAATATCCAAAGCTAATATGAATCCATCCTATTACCATTCAAAAAAATGTTTCTGATATAAAGAGCCTCTACATATATAGAATCTACCTTAATAGTGAATGTGAGGCCAACTTTTATCTCCCCACAGTAGTTCTGGTCTGGAAGGACAACATTGTAGGAAGTCAGGGGTAGGCTTCCTTCCATGAATACTCCCTCCAGGGGAATGCTGTGCACCACAATCAGAAATATAAAGATATATGATCAGGAAACAGAAATATTGAAAAACGATGAGAGAATGTAGGATCTAAAAAAATGACTGAGATCATAATGTTGGAGACTCAAGCCAAAGTCAAAACCAAAGCCAAAGTCAAAACCGTCAATAGCCAGTGCATTGAAAAAGGAATCACATCATTAAAAGATAAGTGAAGATCATTAAAATATATTTACAAACCATTCAAAAGAGGTTAAAAAACAGAAAGTCTAAATAATGTCATGGTCTTGTAATACATGACATTATTTAACCTACTTTTCATTGGCAGTCAAGATATCATGATAAAGATCATCCATATCTACTTGATTATTTGTCATATGACCAAGTCAGCGTGAGTACCCAAACCCTTTGTCATCCTCGGGGTCATAAAGAGCCTTTTTGTTATGGTCTTGTAATACATGACATTATTTCACTTACTTTTCGTTGGCAATCAAGATACCATGATAAAGATCATCCATCTCTACTAGATTATTTGTCATATGAATAAGTCCCCATGAGTACCTAAACCCTTTTTCATCCTCAGGGTCATAAAGAGCCCCTCCCCCCTTGGGTTTCTTTTGGATGCCCCATCAAAATAGAGAATCCATCCTTGTCTACTATTCTTCTAAGTTTTGAAATCCACATCTATCATTCTAAGCTTCCAACATCTCTCATATTTTGTTGATAACAACTAGTAATTTATGGGTAGTTGATCCAACTCTTTCATTGGGCAGTGATAATTCTACTTTGGGACTTCAAATTTGGCACACAATGATAATGAATTCTAGTGCTTTGAGGAGTAAGCTTGTTATTAAAGATTGCAATATTTCTAGCATATAAATTTAGGGAGCACTTCTAATATTTATCCATAATTATTATTAAAAACATTTCATAGATATTCAGTAGGGGTTAAATCCTCAGCATCTACTTATTAATTATTGATAATTAAATTAAGTTCTAGAAACTTTATTCCAAAATAGACACATTTATTTATGTAATTATAAGGAGTATTTGTTTTTAATATACACTTTATTTTTATACATGCCCCAAGCATGGTATTACACATTTGGTTGTGTGTTTGAATGCGCATTAATTTGTCTTTATCTATAGTTTAACATTGAAATTCAATTTTTGTTTTTTAATTATTATTTAAAATTATTTATTTGTAAGGTGATTAGTTGGCTTCAGGTTGTACCTTCCATTTTTCTATTAGTTACTAATTGTTTTGGTTTTAGTTTTATTTCGTTTTTATTTAACTTTTTTTGTCTTTTTTTATTATTTCCATTTTCATGATTATTTTTTCTCTAATAAAACTTCTATTTCCATGAATATAAATAAATTAATAGAAAATTAATTTTTAAAATCTTGTGAGTGTTTCTTTCCTAATTTTATGAAAAAACTTTATTGATATATGGTTATTAATATTTAGGATCTCATGAGCATTTTTTTAGTATATCAAGAATTCAATAAATTAGTCTTATTACAAGAAATTGAATTCAAGAAGTTTCTTTTTTTTCCTCATTAATGTCTGTAGAATCTGATGTAGATTTGAAGCTCTAGCCAAGGTGAACACTAGGAGCAAATCCAATGCAATGCACTGAAGCTCTTCATTTAATTTTAGGGGATTCAAATTCCAGGGTGCAGAGGTTGGGGTATGGGTCCAAACTAATTCTACCATTGTGCAGGGAGGAGATACAATGCCCATGAATTTTGTAGGAGACAAATGGTTATGCAAACAAGTTTCAAGTTTCTTGGCATTAACATCTTGTTCACTTGAAACAAAGTTTCTCCATATCAACTCGAACAAAACATTGTACATTTTCACTTTCGTTTCTATTTTTGTATGAAGACTTTAATTGATCAACTCACTATTTTAAATATAGTTAAGACTCTAATTAACTATATTTAAACCAAGAAGCATACTCCAATCAACTATATTTAAACAAAGAGATAGGTACTGCTAGCACTTGTTTTTATTATAATATAGTTTCTATAATATTTTTTATAAACTTCACTTAAAATTTAATAAAATATTATTCAAACTATATAAATGGTTTAATTTATATAATTTAAATATCCTAAAAAAAATTAATATACTAAATTCATTTATATATTTTAAACTATAATTTCAATAACCAAAAAAATTGCAATTTTAATATATATTCCATACTTGTCCATTGAACTTAATTGAGGTTGTGTTATGCTCTTAAACCGTTTGGGCAACCCCTTTGAATCAAAGCTGAAATTGTTGCAATCGTCTAAGTGTGGCTTACAAGATGACAAGTAGGCAGAGAGGGGAGTTGATTTCAGAGGGAACGCCTTACGGCTTAAAAATAGTAATAAATTTAATTTTGAAAATGATTAAAACAATATAAAATATATTTTAACTTATTAATTTTTGAAGTCTATTTTATAAAACAAAATAGAGGTAAATGAAGTATTTGAAAGCACTCCTTTCTCATTGTAATACCTGGAATTTTCCTGGTTTGTAGCTGCCACCTTGGACAAGCATATTTGTAAGATCAGCAGGTTGTCTGGCCTGAACTTTGCCTTGTTTATAGCCCGCTCCTTCGATAACCTTATCTTTAGCTTTTGCTTGCTTTTGGCGTGCTTCACGAACAGTAACACTCATAGAACTTAACAAACTCCCATAAGTGTTCCCTTCTCCTTTCTCAATTGCCTTTATAAAGCTGTAAGTCATGGCTCCTGTTGTTGTAATCTTTGAAAGGGCCTGTTCACAACAATTCTATTAGAAAATTGACTGCGTAATCTTAAAGTTTTTGTTTTACTGGCCATCAATAATTATAAAGAATCACACCGATTTTATATATAAATATTTTATATAAGTATATAATAATAATAATTCATTTTTTATGTTGGGTATTTTTGTTTGTCTGTTTGCAATGGAAAATACCAAAACCAGAAAATATAAAACACAGAGGCAATGCTCTGTTTCCTTTGCTCCAAGATCTTTTACACAGAGAAGTCTTTTTAAAAAAAAAATTACAGAGCACAGAGTATTCCACCACCATAAAATGATTTTTATTCATTAAACAAAAACACTTACATATTCATCCTCTTTTACTCAGAGGGATTCACCAAAACATTTTCACAAAAGTTACTCTGCCTCCTATGAAATTTTACACCTCTGTGTGTAAATATTTCATTTACATTCATTGCTGTGTGAAAACAAAACTTACAAGGATTTACAAATTTACCTTTTCACCTGTGTGAAACAATTCATGGTTTTGAAAACAAAACAACTCCCTGGTTTTCTTCATTCACTTCACTTCTTGCAATGCTGTGCAATTTTTACATTTCTTACATTACCAAGACAAAATGGCTTTTACGCTGCTGCGTTTCAATCCTATTCAACAATGAACTCTATTACCTTATCATTTTACCACCTGTGTGGTTTTTCTTCTCGCTGGTGCGAACAGAGGTTCACTTCCTCCCGTGTGCAACTCTCCATTACACATTACATTTTAACCCTCGTGTGTAATAAAAAAAATACAACAACAATGGAGTCAACGCTCCTATTAAAAACATATGCCAAAAAGAAATAAAAAAAACTTACATTATGGTTTCGGCCCATACTCCGTATTAACTCGCCGTAGGAAAGACATTAAAACTTTACCAAAACATGTCATAAAATTATTACAAAGTATGGTCCAGGTCCACGCTGCATTAATTTTAATCAGACCCCCGTATGTACTTTGGAGAGTTTAACCGGCGGATACCTTTCCTTGAATCGAACGGCGGAGAGAGAAGGCTTTAATCAAACGGCGGAGGATGCATATCGGAACACCTTTCTGACTGTACTTTACACCACTGTGCAACTTTGGTAAATCAACGGACGTAAATGCTGGAGGTAAACGGACGGGTGAAAACAATATCGGAAGAGGTGAGTTGACCGAAAGTTACCTTCCGATGGATGTCAGGTGATGATGTCACGGTTGTCCAGATGTCTGCATCGGAGCACCATCTTACGGAAACCTCCTTGAGCCAAAAGCGGTGCCATAACCTTTCAGGCGGTTTGTGGTTTTCTGCTGAGTGGTTTCAGGGTTTGGACGGTCACCGTTGACTGCTGGCCCGCGCGCGCTCAGTTGGAATTATAATTTTAACATTTTAAACGTATTGACTGCGTAATCTTAAAGTTTTTGTTTTACTGGCCATCAATAATTATAAAGAATCACACCGATTTTATATATAAATATTTTATATAAGTATATAATAATAATAATTCATTTTTTAAACGTATATGTGTTAGGGACGGAAGCTTCATCACTCACTCTCACTTTTCTCCAGTATACCCATGATTAATTTTATTCCTATCTTCCATATTTCCAAAATATTTCATTATCCAAAATATTCTAACCTCTTAAAGAGAATCTTACCTTAGTATCTGCAGAGGTCTGGTCATCATCACATCCACTAAAAGATATCGCTTCACCTCCCGTTGTTCCTTTGCGCATACCATTTTGAGGTGTACGGTCCTCCCACGCACATTTTCCTCCGCTAAATTTGTCAGCATAATAAAATTATAACAATTCATTTTAGAAAACAGATGGATATACTGCTAAAGAAAAGTTGAGAACCAGACATGGATTGAATCTTAGAAGTAGTGACCTGGGGTTGAAGACGCAGAAGTAGGGCAAATCTAGAACAGTGCCACTATGGCAAGCATCGATGATTGCATGCAGTCGAGCTCCCGGAGGAAGGGGTTTTACCAGCGTATCCTTGATCTCATTGTCCACAATCATCGCCGCCGTCTCAAAGTCAAGAGGCAACAGCGTTTCGTCGTAGCCATCAACTTCATGGCCAGTGTAATCTTTTTGCTGAGAGCCATGCCGAGAATAATGAAACACCAGAGAATCCCCAGGTTGACAATCTTTCACCAGCCAACTCAGCCATTCAATAGAGGGTCGCCATTACCAGCCTAAAAAGAACACAAACCAGGTGGCGTATTTACATGCATCTATATATATATATCTATCAAATAAACTTAAAAATCTATCAAATAAACTTAAAACAATACTAAGAACAGAGCAGAGACTTTAATATTAACAACTGAAATCAGTATATAGAAAAACAGAGTAATCACATTACATAGCGCAGAGGTAATACTGAAAACTTATAAGAGGTATACAAACATGGGAAACCATCGAATTAACAAGCGTATCACTGCTATCTACAATGATTAATCAGCAGGTGGTCTCATGTCATACCAAGATAATTTAGAAATACGGAAGGTTACTATACACTGCCCAGTATACAACTAAAGGCAACACTGGGTCTTTAAAAATGCTCGAACGAAATGTAAAAAAACAACGAAACAGTTGCAGGGTAAAATAAAGCGACCATGTCGTGGGCATACTAATTAGCAACAGTAATCAATTCAAAAGAGGGTCGCCATTACCAGCCTAAAAAGAACACAAACCAGGGGGCGTATAAATCTAGTTTTGTTTAGAAGATTTCAGGGACCGTTAACCACTGGTAGGGGAAATTCGAAACATTGACCTGGTAACAGAAAATAAAGAGGAGTCCCCACCATCTTCCAAGGCCGTGAATTTAAGATCGTGAGACCTTTCCAATGCGAATTAGCCATGGCCGTTTGTCTCCCAGGACGGTTTGTCTCCGTCCCTCCGCTTCCGTCTGTTTGTATCCATGCGAATCATTGTGCGTCCGTAGACAGTTTATCTCCGTCCCTCCGCTTCCGTCCGTTTGTATCCATGCGAATCACTGTGCGTCCGTCCGCTTCCTCATTCAGTTCTGAATCAGTGGGATCAACGACCACGATTCATTCAATCGTCTAACACCACAAATCTATGATCAACAATAGGACACGGGGACGGCTGGGGTCATTCATTTCAAATGGAAACGCCTTACGGCGTAACTAGGGGTGTATGAGTGACACTTCCAAAAATTTGAACACAACTGGAACTACCTGCAAATCTATTCCAAACACCAAAACTCCAGATAACAAAACTATTAACAGAATTTCTCAATAAAAAAAATTACCTAGTTACAAAATTAAACATTCACATAAATTGCATTGTGACTACCTTGTGATTCATCAATCATTTTTTTTTTTTTTTTTTTTTTTAAAAAAAAAGAAACCACTATATTCATTCATAAGTTATATCTACATCTTTTTCATATCTTATATCTACATCTTTTTCATATCAAAATATCCAAGATAACAGCAGTAAAGTTATCAGTCCATGTAGTATATCCTTCGTACAGTAATGTCCCAATCCAGTCCGGTGTGCATACCTGTCTAAATATAGTAGAGCACAGGTATTTACCATATCATATTGAACAATATGTGGTTCTATATTGGGCCTGTTCATTGTTCTCAGTCATATTATATTAGAGAAATGTAAAGACATCGTTTAGCTCTACAACTAAAGATCAAAGGTATATATTTGAACATTGGTGACAAATATCCAGCACGATGTTGTGTTCAAGAGTATCTTATTATTAATTTTATGTAGACACTATTTAATTTAGGTCTCATCTTTCGGTTTTGTGTCATTTTCAAATTTTTTTTAGGGCTAAGAATTTTGTTTTTTTGGATGGACAAAGACATTTCTGACTCATGAAATTGGAAATTTAACCACGAGTTCAAAAGAAAAAAAAAAAAACACAAAATTTCTTTCTGTATTGTCGTTGACATATTTGCAATCTTAGTATATCAAGCACTATGCACCCGTGATTTCACCGATTATCCAGGGACCCGCTCCAACGGTACCCCATTTCCTCACCGCACATAGCAACAATTCCCATTTTTCAATCTCAACGGAACTCCACATTCAATTGCACCCAGGGTTTCTATATCAGACGTTGCGTTCCACATACAGAAAACCCTTACAGATGATTTGGATCATTAACCCAATCCAAAAGACCAAATGGGTTCTTCAGCATCGCACTAATTTTAACAGCAACGTGACCATGCCCGTTGTAAGGACTCAGGTGGAAAACACACCCGTAGGGGATATGGCAAGCATCAAACCTGAGTCTCTCCAACAGGCTTTACAACGCGACATCTCATCGTTTGCTGCAAGCAATTCAGTATTTCAGCTTCTACAGTCCGGTACTGCGCAGGGAATGAGTGGTGACCCATGGATGGTCTGCAGCAAAACAAATATCTATAATCAATATTCCATGGATCTTACAGAACCCAACAGGCGCAAGCTGCAATATTCACTACTAATGGTAGAAAAGAGGGAATACCTAGCACTTGGTCTGCGCTGAGTCTCTTGGTGACGTCTCTGGATAGCATCCGGCGTATCAAGTCCTTGGCAGACTGAGATATTGACAGCCACCGATCAGTTGGGAAACGAAGGCGCCCATACAGGACTGCCTCAAATATATCCTGTGGTGTTTCTCCCGGAAAAGGGGCAACTCCACTCACCATTATGTACAGGATCACCCCTGCGCTCCACACATCAACTTTCTCACCGTAATCCTTCCCTCCCAACACCTCCGGTGCTACGTAATACGGAGTACCCACAATTCCTTGCATTGATCCTTGCCCTGCATTCATTAATGTGAGAATTTCAACCGTGGGGTTCATCGATCCATACCCAACAATTTCATGGACTTGTATGACAAGGAAAGGGGCAAAAACATAATAAACGTACCTGGAGAGAAGAAGGAGGCCTGTCCAAAGTCTGCGAGCTTGATTTGATCGAGGAAATTTGAATTATCAACCAAGAGAATGTTATCAGGCTTTATATCTCTGTGGGCGATTCCCATGGAGTGGCAGTAACTGATGGCCTCCATGAGCTTTTGCAGGATGGTGGCTGCCTCCTCTTCGGAAAA
>APFE031334935.1:0-42859 GCA_000404065.3 Pinus taeda | reverse complement strand
TATGGAACAGTATGTTGCATTTGAATTCCATTCTCAGTGCCAAAGTTGATGAATTTTTTGTTAACATATTCTTTGTCATTATCAGATCTTAGCTTAAGAATTTGATGTCCAGATTGTTTTTCAACAAAGGCCTTAAAGGCCAAGAACATGTTAAATACTTCACTCTTGAGTTTTAAGAAGTATACCCAAGTGCGTCTTGAGAAATCATCAATGAAAGTTAAGAAATACTTGTAGCTAGAGAAGGAAACAACTGGAAGTGGACCACATAAATCACTATGCACAAGGTGTAGAGGGGCCGAGGCATGCCGAGGCACGTTTTTCAAAACTGTCCAGATGATGTTTTCCGAGTACACATCTGGAACAAACACCATCTCTGCAAGATACCATTGGAAGACCTGTCAGCATATTTTCTTTACATAGATTCTGAAGGGAGCGATAGTTTAAGTGACCAAATCGCTCATGCCAAAGTTTGCTCACTTCATCATTATGAGCAACAAATACCGAAGGAAGATTTGATGACCCAAAGTTGTGAAACTTATACAACCTTGTAGAATCATCAGCAATGCCAGTAGCTAAAATCTGTCTAGGATCTCTTAGGTCCTTAATTACAACATCGTGAGGTGAAAATTCAACGATTTTACCTTCACCTGAATGAGTTATCTGATATACAGATAGAAGGTTGCAGGATAAGGTTGGAACACATAATACATCATTAAATTGACCATTGTCTATATGAACAGTTCCAGTCCCTACAACACTAAGAGATCTATCATCACCAACATATATATTTTTGGTGTTACAATCATTTAAAGAAGAAAACATGGCTTTGTTTTTGGCCATGTGATAAGAAGCTCCAGAATCAATGAGCCACTCATGAGAATGAGAGGAAAGAAGATACATTTAGTGCATAGCTAGACCGAGATGCTTGACAACCACATGCAGAAAGTGCCATTCCTGAAGATGAAATTGAAGTTGAAGAATGCTCCAAATGGATGTTATGCTTCTTCATCGCTGCTTCCAAGGCTTCCATCTTCTTAAAGCATTTGGATTCTAAGTGGCCATCTCGATCACAAAAGTGGCAATGTCTATCAGTCTTCTTCCCTTTGTTTTTATTTGCCTTATCATTTTGGTGAAATGATTTTTCATTTTGAGGCTGAAATTGCTTAGGACCCATATTTGGTTTAGGACCATTCCTTTTAGGATACAACTTCTTAGGACTCTTTGAATTTGGTTGTTGTTTGGCAGCTAACACTTTCTTAGAAGAGTTTCCAAGATTAAGAAGACAAAGGTGTAAGAGTTTTTCTTGTTCTCTTATTAAAGAATCACAAAAAGAATCAAAGGAAGGGGACTTGTAAGCTTGTCCTTAAGAAATGAAGGCTTCTCTTGTAGAATGGAAGGTGGAAACAAACACAGAGTAGGTTGGTCCCAACTTAGTAAGAATGGAATAGACAAGGTTACTATCTTATTTCTTAACCTTAACACCTTCCAAGAGAAGTTCTAAGGGTCTTGAACTTGGACAAAAAATCTTCAATGCAAGAAAAATTTATTGGGGTCCAATGTAAGCAACTCATTTTCAAGTTGATGGGCTCTAAGTTCATTTTTTATTCCAAAAACTTTAGTAATCTGTTTCAATGCTTCATCAAGAGTATCAAGTTCTGCAATATGGAATCTAAGATCTAGAGAAATAGACATCCCTATCAACCCACGTGCTCGATCTTGCCTATTTTCCCATTTAGCTGCCTTATCTTCATCTTCTGGTTTGGTTTCTTGGCATGTGGCTATTCTATAAAGACCTTTACTTCTAAGTAAATCCATAATGTAGGACCACCATTGGAAATAATTGGTGCTATCAAGAAAAACTTTGCATGGACTTTCCATTTTAACAGAAACTGAAGCTATATATGTTGAAACTAAGTGTTCCAATGGAAAGATCTCGAAAAATTAGGCTGGTTCAAAAAAAACAGTTCTGAAAACGGCTTCTGAATGAAGAAGTTATGGCTTTTTGAAGAAAAGTTGATGAAGATGCCAACGAAGTGTGGGAATGTGCGGAAATGAAAAATCTGCCCCCTTTCTCAACAAAAAAGGAGACTTGAACTCAAGACCTCTACTCTCATAAATTAGCTTTGAACCAAGTGAGCTAAACTAAAAGTTTGAGAGAGAGAGAGAGAGAGGGGGGGGGGGGGGGAGATTGTTTTTTTAGTCACTAAAGCTTTGGGTTGTGTGCTTGCTTGAGAAAGCTCTTTTTCCCTACAAAACAAAAAAAACAAAACCCAACACGGACATACAAAAAAAACAAACCTTACGGCTCGAAGTCAGCTTTACCCAGAAACTAAATATTTTCCTCAATGTTTCTGATTTTCCGAGATCACACTAAGGCGCAGCAGAAAAGAGCATACGCATGAGAAAAATCTTTCCTCTCTGTTTCTGATTTGCCCAGATCGCACAGAGTCACAGGGAAAAGAGAATACGCAGAAATGAAAGGTATAGATCCGGTAATATAAAAAGAAGTTAAATAAACCAAAATAATAATCAGAGAGAAAATAACTAGAAACTGCAAATAAACATTGTATACCTCCAGATCTTAAAAATGACGTAGCTAGGGCTACCAGAAACCTTTTCGCATGAAACGAAAAGGGTTCCTCACCTGAACAGATGCTCCTAACACAACAGAGCAGTCCTCTCGGTCCGAAAGCAGTCAGAAACAACAGATCTAGGAAACGGCAGTCGGATGCAGTTCTACCGGCTTCAAATTTGGATCACCAACGGACGCAGCCCTCAAATAGCTTTGATACCATGTAGGAATTTACAGGGTAAGTTCCTCAGACAGAACACCAAAGGACACCGCTCACAAACAGATCACAGATCAATACACCAGTATTTTTGACGTGGTTTAAAACCCTCAAAGAGGGAAACATTCCACGACCTGAGCCAACGCGGCCACTTCAGGCAATTTATTAATAAAAGAATGAAAATTTACATAAGCTTCTCTCATGAACAATTAACCTACAAATGACCCTCCATGCTCTATAAATAGAGATCATGGACCAATCGGGTGTTAAACCACGGATCAAGTGTCGTTAATACCGAGGAGAGAATGAACCGTCGGATCACTACATATTGTGACAGTCGGATTGTAAGTTACAAAAGTACATAGTAAAGAAACACACTTTACCTAACTCTACACTAGACCAAGTTATACTTAACTATTTCCTATGTGTCGGAATATCCTAACATATATATATATGAAAACAAAAATTCAAATATTGAAAAAACAAATTAAAAAATAATAACAAGTAATAAAACATAACAAAAAAAATCAAATATAAAAAATACATGATATGCAAAAATTTAAATATTGAAATAATAATAATAATAATAATAACCAAGTATAAAAACATGACAAAAAAAATCAAATATAAAAAAATATATATAATTGACAAAAAAAATTAACCTTACCATTAAATAAAAACAAAAAAAAACAAGATAAATTAAAATTAAAAACTAAATAAAAAACAAATTAAAAAATTTCAGGAAAAATAATAAATAAATAAAATAAAAAGAATAATAATAAATAAATTAAATAAAAACAAACAATAAATAAATAAATAATATATATAATATATTTAAATTAAAATAAATAACATAAATAATTTTATATATATATATATATATATATATATTATAGATATATATATATATATATAAGGTCCCTAACATAGATGGCTTTATGCTATGGTCTACCTGGAACAAGCGATCCTCCCGTAGAGGCATTGGGGAAATAGCTTGTTACATTAAGAAGAAGATCTCCCCCCATGCTAGGATTTAGAAAAACGACCCTCACAACCAATATAGTTGGATAGAGATCAGAGACATTAATAATAAAAAGTCCTACATAGCAATATGTTATTTCCCCCCATCAATTCTAACTTCTATAAGAAGAAGAATCTAGATAAAACTAACCCTTACAATGATTTAGAGAATGATATTTCTAGCCTAAGGAATGACGGTAATATCCTTTGAATAGGTGACTTTAATGCTCGAACTTCAAACAACCAAGCTATTATTCTAAGCAATCATTCCAACCCTAATCGTCTTTGATTAGACGAAGACCCTACTCTAGCTAGTAGGTACAACAGGAGCTCTGAAGACCTCGGGGAAAATTTGTTTGGGTTGGAGCTAGTCAAGCTCTGTAGTGCTCAGGATCTCATAATTTGCAACGGTCTAAAGAAGTGGCCCAATTCCAGCAAGATGACCTGCATCCATGGACTTGGTAGCGGTGTGGTAGATTACGTTATTTCCGATCTCCCATTATACAACGAAAAAATAAATTTTGACATCTTAAATGACCACGAACCTTACTCTGATCATATGCCTTTACTTATAACTCTCAATTTTGTCACACATAGAGTTCCCACAGAAAATAATACTTACAGCCAAAAGAACTTAATATTTGATAGAAATAAAAATGATCTCTTTCTAAATGAATTAAAAACTAGTTTGCTTCCTTTATCTAGTATAGACAACATAGAAGACCTCTATCGTAATTTTACTACAACCCTCTCATATTCTATTAACAAGTTCTCAATTGAAGTTTCAAATAATAAAAGAAATAGAAAAACCAATCCATGGTATGACAAAGATTGTAAAAGTGCGAGGAGAGCAATTGAGGAAGCTGTTGATGAATCTCTTAAGATGGGACAAGATAAAAATATACAAAGCCTAACTAAAAGGAAAAAGAGGCAGTACCTTCGTCAAAGACAGGAGAATCTCTTTACATCTCCTTAAGGTAGCTCCTACGAAATTTTGGAGGCAGATTCGACTAGGAAGACTAAAGATAATAATAAAATTGCTCTTCACGATTGGAATTCCTATCTTAAAAAGCTTTATGAATCTCCTAATGTCATGGATAATTTGGAAACCCTGCTCACAACAAAAGAAGTTTTCTCTTTAGAAGACATTAAGTTTGGGGTTAATTACCTCACTAATGGGAAAGCTAAGGACATTGAAGGTTACAAGGCGGAAATCTTAAAAATTGGAGGGTCTGTCCTCATCCCCCACATCCACAAGCTTTTCAATCAAGCAGTCAAGCAAGGGTTCCCTAAATCTTGGACTGAGAGCCTCATTATCCCTACTTTTAAAAGTGGGGATACAAATGACCCCTCTAATTATCGGGAAATTATGATCAACCCTCTCTTAGCCATGTTATATGGTAGTATTTTGGAAAAGAAGTTAAGCATATGGCTTGAAAGTGAAGGTAAGCGGGCTAAATGCTAAGCAGGTTTCAGAAGGCATCACTCAACAACAGACCACCTCGTTACGCTTAGGATCATTGCAGAGGAATGTCGTAATGATAAATCCAATTTATTTTGTTGCTTTGTGGACTTTAGAAAGGCTTTCGATATGGTTCCTAGAGACAACCTTTGGAATAGATTAGAAGAGCTAAAGGTTCCTCTCGAGTTGAGAGCTGCCACTATAAGGTTATACGAGAACGTAACTGCCAAGCTAAAGAGCAATGAGGGGTGGTCAAAAGATATTAACTGTAACATCGGAGTTAAACAAGGTTTCCCCCTCTCCCCTACCCTATTTGGCATTTACATCGATAAGCTCAAAGGTTATTTAGAGGAAGCAGGATGTGATGGCACCACTTAGCTGGGATCGTCATCATCCTTCTTCTCTATGCTGATGATATTGTTCTTTTGGCAAGGTGCCCATCTGATCCTGATAAGCAACTCAGGCTTCTTAAGGATTTCTGCTCTACCATGGGTATGACTGTTAACACTGACAAAACAAAAGTTATGATTATCAAATCCAAGAAGGACACTTACGCTAATTTTATGTATGGACCATAATAACTTGGAGGAAGTGTATTTCTTACAAGTACTAGGAATTGATATTCATCACAAGCTCAACTGGAACCATAGCATTGAGAAAAGGATTAATGGGGGTTGGAAAGCTTATTCTGGTCTTGAAAATAATTGTAAAACAGCAAACCTCGTAAGGTGGGATAAAAAGAAGTTCCTCTTTGAAACTTTAGTCACTCATGTTATCTTATATGGCAGTGAGGTTTGGGGTTGCAGCATATCCAAAGAATCATGGAGAAAGATAGAGCAAATCCAGAAGCGTTTTATAACTTATAACCTAAAAATTAAAAGTAATACACCCTATCCTATTCTCCTTATACAAGCAGGTCTTTCCCCTATTAAGATCCTAGCTATGATTAGGTTTCTGTTGTACAAGCACAAACTCAATAACATAGACGATCATAGACTTCCTAAGCTAGCTTTAAATTCCAGTCAAAACCACCTAAGGCTCAATCGGGGTGGCATAAAGACACAAGGGCCTGGTTAAACTATTGGGAGATCAACGAGAATGATGCATTGCAAAACATAAATAACATTAAAGATATTGTTACTTCTAAGTTCACAGAAAAAATGTGGTGTGAGAAAGATTTAGTGGCTAAAAGAAAATTAAGTTATTATAAGAAGGTCATCAACCCCACCCTAGAAGATCAAAAGTATCTCTCTATTTTAACTAACTCAAAGAAGAAAATTAATATAGCAAAGATTAGAACGAATTCTCATGAGCTCCATAGTGAAACAGGTCGCTGGGCAATTCCTAAAACGCCATGGATGGAAAGGATCTGCCATATATGTGAAAATAGGAACATCGAGGATGAAAACCACTTCCTCTTAGAGTGCCCCGCGTACAATCACATTAGATTTCAGTTTCACAATCTTTGTTACAATACTGACCTTCCTAGCCTTTTACAATGTCAAAATTATAGTGAGCACGGGAGGTTTCTCTCCAAGCTTTTTGAGCATAGGAATAAAATCTTAAATCAAAATAAATAATTTGTTTCTTTAGGTTCGATAGACCAATGTTTGGTCTCAGTGGACGTTAACCATCATCATCATCATCAACTAACAATTTTAAATTAATTTATTTTAAATTAATTTATTTTATAAATTAATTAAAAATAATTTATTTCAATATTATATTCTATAAATATATGTCCTTTTAACTTATATTTTGATTAAAATATAATTTAACTATTTTTAGATTACTCTATAACTAACTAATATTTATAATAACTTTGATAACTAACAATTTTAGATTAATTTATTTTATGATTTACTTATTCTAATATATATTTACAATTATAAAATGATTCATTTTGTATTTTAATAAGAATATTAACTTATTTAATAAAGTTTTTAACCCTTATCTAAGTCAACTAGCCGTTTCCTGCTCAAATCTAGCCGTTGTCATTATAGCTGTTACCTGGTCTAGAATATTCTGCTATCTATTTAATATGCAAAGCGAGATCTGTTCACTCAACTTGTCCTGACGATGAACCACACTAGTTGGTTCGAAAGACGTGGACAAATGTTTTTCTACATGTGATTTACGCCGAAATTCTTCTTATAATTGTTATAAATATTATATCTTTAATTACTTTTTTTTGGTAGGCAAGCACCCACGGGAATTTAAACCCATGACTTATCGTAAAGAGTGTCTTAATAATGCACCCATTCACCGTCAATCCAAAGCCCCATAGGCTATATCTTTAATTACTTTTCATTTCCATCCCTATAATTTTAAATATCCAATATATTTCCACAAAAATCTTATATTTTTAAACATCACATCCTCTACTCTGCTCTCCTCTCCTCTCCTCTCCTCTCCATTTCCATGCTTATATTTTAAAACATCCAACATATTCTCATATTTTCGAACATACCCTTTCATATTTTCTTTATACATACCTTTTTACTTTGTGTGGAATTGTCTTTTCATTCACAAAGCATCCTCTCCTCTCCTCTCCTCTCCTCTCCTCTCCTCTCCTCTCCTCTCCATTTCCATGCTTATATTTTAAAACATCCAACATATTCTCATATTTTCGAACATAGCCTTTCATATTTTCTTTATACATACCTTTTTACTTTGTGTGGAATTGTCTTTTCATTCACAAAGCAAGCTTATATAATAAGCTAATATATACCCTTTTAACTTTATGTGGCATTTCTTTTTCATTCACAAAGCAAGCTTATATTATAAGCTAACTTATTATATGTTATTCATTGGTATATTATAAGCTAACTTATTATACGTTATTCATTGTTGGCCAATGGGAACGTTTACTTTGTGTGAAATTTATTTTTCTTTCACAAAACGAGCTTATATCATACGCAAACTTATTATATATTATTCATTGTTTGCCCGTAGGAAGGCATTTAATCAACTAATGAAGTGACAAAGGAAGCTTAGAAGATGTGGGGTTGGAAGAAAATTCCAACGTTCAGGATTGGATGATTTAGATATTTTATTTGGGGTTGCACTCAATTTGAGTGGATATACAATTTTTTTAAATTAAAGCCAATAATAAATAAGTGGGAAAAATCACTATAATAAAAGATTATTTTAATTTTACAGTTGGTCATTTTATTTATTTATATATATTATATATATATATGGTATTAGTGAACTTGTTTTTCAAATTAATAATATTATTATTATTATTTTTGAAAAGTTAAAATTAATAATAAATTATTAAAATGGATAAATAATTTTATTTAAATATCTCAATTTAATATTATTTTAGTGTTTCACTTTTTTAATTAGCCTTTTTTTTTTGTATGTTATTATTAGAAATGTATTTTTTTTTAATTAACCTTTTTATTTGTATGTTATTATTAAAGATGGTTTTTCATTTGTAAATTTGATACAAATTTTAAAAGGGCAAATTGGTCAACATGGGTCAATTTTTTATGGGAAAAAATATTTTTTATTTTTAATTAAAAATGTTTTATTTATAAAATAAAATTAAAAAATATTTAATAATAATTAATATTTTTTACTTAAAATTATTTTGTTAGTTAATATGATTTTTTTTAGTTATTATGTTTTAATTAAAATATTAAAACTCATAATAAAATTGTTGACATCATAAAATTTGATGGAAGATTTCATTTTGAATTTCTAACTTAATATATTTGTTTAATATTAGTAAAATAAACTATATCAATAAATTATCAAAATATACACTTTAGTATCACGTAAGTGTTTCACTTTTTCAATCATGGGTAAATGGTTTTGGAATTTGATGGGCAATTGCTCATTATGGGTAGGGTTAAGAATTTTGGATAATTACTATCATTTTATATTGAAAATGTTAAAATTCTTAATAAAGTTGCTGAAGTTATTAAATTAATAGGTGATTTCATTTTCAAATTCCAACAAAATACAATAATAAAGTATACTAAGATGAGCAAAGTGTTCTTCATAGGTCATTTTTTCATCAAATATGGTTAAGAATTTTGGATAACTATTATTATTTTTACTTAAAAATGTTAACATTGTTAGTAAAGTCAAATTTGATGAGTAATTTCATTTTGAAATTCCAATTAAATGTACTAATAAAATTTACCAATTCAGTATCAATAAAATAAAATATAGTATCAATTTATTGTTTTAGTTTTTCAATAAGTTTTTTTATTTGTATGTTGTTATTAAAGATGGAATTTCACTTGTAAATTGTCTCAAATTTGATGGGTAACTTGGTTGTAATTAGTGAATTTGTTTGTAAAAATTTCCGATAACATTTTTTGAAAAGAAAAACACATTGATTTTATATAAAGTCCCGTACATTTGTCCATAAACATTATAAAATCCCTGCAAAAATCTAGAGGAAACCACATACCTCTTTGTCCATAAACATTATAAAATCCTTGCAAAAATCTAGAGGAAACCACATACCTCTAAAAAGTTCATGCACAAATCAGGTGAAGAAATCCCCATCCTCGTATAAACAAAAACAAATATGTACTTTATAGTCCTCAATGTTCTATAGATCATAGTAACTTCATATATTTGAGATTCTACTTGGATCAAATACAATTTGAAGATATGAGATAATAAAAAAATGAGTTTTCCAATTATATGAGAGGAAACCTGTCGTCCTCCCTAGATGTACCATCCATGATATTGCTATAGTGAAGAATACCCTGAGCAACATGAAGTCTTTGGTGTTAGTTCTAGGTTTGCCACTCCAGTAAAGTTATAATGCGATCGAGAGCATATTTTGAGCCACGCACCACAACCACATATGCCTCCCTGAGTGGCACTGTAAAAAACGTCGTCGGGAAATGTACATGAGTGTGACTTGATCTGATGCCAGGCGTCTTGTCAATATGTTGTCGGTCCACCTGTGAATTCAACCATGCCAAAATATAGGAGTAGACCCTGAAAACATTTGCTGGAATCCCCTCAAAGATACACAGGTTTCTCGCACGCCAGAACTCCCAAAATATGAATAAGGGGATATACTTGTGCTTCCCACTACGTGATACCCACCATTTGAGGCATAATTCCAATGTCATGACCTGTCAAAAAGAGGGAAACTTTAACACCAGTAAAACCTGAGTCCATACCTGCAAAGTCAATGAGCACGACGAAAACAAATGAGGAGCTAATTCAGTAATTTCCAGCAAAATAGGCGGCACCATCCTGGTGCTTGGAAAACCCCTTTTCCCTAATTTTTCCCAAGTTAGGACCATATTATGCCAGACTAACCAAAAAAAATGATGATCTTCAAGGGCACTTCCGATTTCGAAACTTTTTGAAACCAACATGTGTTAGTCAAGGAGTAGTACGATGATAGGATATACTTGTAGACATCTAAGACCACCTCAGAGCCATGTTGTAATTTCCAATGCTATGTGAGGGAATCCCCACTATCTTTCTGACACAGACCAACCAAGCGTACTCCCTATACGTATTGTTTCCATGTCGTCGTGTATTCACCAAACAAGCCAATTCTCATGCCCATCCTTCCAAACTGGATATGAGACTTGATCCCTAAATACAAAACCTTTTCCATGAAGAGTTTCGATTAAACCCTTCAGGAGGTAGTAAGTGGAGCACACTCCTATAGAGTATATAGGAATCATAATTTGATTCCCTTTCCCACAAGACCAGCAAAGCATATGTAAAAACCATCTTTTGACTTTGTGGAAGCTCAACCATATGTATGAGCTCGATTTAACACCAATCCCTCCCCTTCTTTACCACTCCATTACAGTTTTTCGTTTCATGTATTTCATAGTAATAATTTCATGCCATAGTCCCTTACCATAGAGTGCCCGATAAAGGGATTTAATGAGAAGTGCCCAGTGAAAAAGCTGCAAATCCAATATACCCCAACTACCACTCTCCTTATCCTTCAAGATCGCTTCCAAACTTATCAGATGATTTTTTTGATTATCACTAGTATTAGATGAAAGGAAGTGCACAATTATAGACTGGATCCTCTTTATAATAGACACAAGAAGCAAAAACAATTATGTTTAATATATTGATAATTGTTGTAGAACATACTGAATAAGAGTATATTTACCACCCAAAGTGAACTAGAGTATATCTAGCACCCAAAGTGAACCACCTGTGAGTCCATCTATTTAATCTATTAAGGAATTTATCGAGAAGCTAGGTCTAATTGCTAACTCTGTATTTATTTGGCTTTAGCCTAAATCCTAAGTAGATGAAACCATCCTCCAATTTTTTATTATCTAAACGTTAAATAGCTTGAATATGAATTAAATATCATCTCTATCGCAAATGGAGTAAAGAAGGGTCAAATTTCCACCATTTGCTACCATAGTGGAGGCCGCTCCATATCTCATTAATGTAGAATGTAATACAGACCATTGTGTTTGTGAGACCTGTCCAAATGTGAGAACATCATCAACAAAGAACATGCTTGATATTGATAATTTGCGAGCCAAAACGAGACCTTTAAAAATATCAAGTGATCTAGCCTCTCCAATATTCTTGCTTAAACCATCCATGACTAGTATGAAGAGAAGTGACGATAAGAAGCAACCCTGTCTCAGTCCCATGCCAACCCTAAAGAAATATGATGGAAAACCATTAATCAAAGCAACAAAACTTACTGAAGTAACACATGCCATGATCCATTCCACATTGTGCACAGAGAGTCCAATTTTAGTAAGAATTAGACAAAGAGAGGCTCGATCAACACAATCATATGCCTTTTGAAGATCTAATTTCATGACCAGAGCCTCCAAATTCTTGGTATAAATAGAATGTATGCACTCTTGCGCAATGACATTAACATTGTGTATCAACCAATTTGAGAGGAACCCAAATTGTTCCTGATAAATGTGCTTAGAAAGAGTGGCCTTAATACGACCTGCAATGATCTTAGATATCAATTTATAAGTAATATTACAGAGGGATAATTTGAGAAGGTGTGAGGATGTGAGGCCTTAAGAATGAAAGCTAAAAAGGTGGAGTTTATAGCCCTTGCTATGCGGCCAGTAATGTGAGATTCCTCTACCATATCCGAGAGTTTTGTCCCATCAACTCAAAAATTTGTAAAAACAACTCCATCGTCTAGCCATATGGACTAGGGATTTTGTCCTTCACGAAATACTTGAGGACCAGAATAATTTCATCCAAAGAAACATGGAAGAATAGGGCATCATTTGTAGAATCTGAGAACATAGTGGGATAATTCTCAATCCCCCCATAGTTGGTCCTCAATATTGACCTCATCATGGGCCCAAAACATTCCCTCAAAACACATGACTACCTCCCTCTGGATCTCCGAAGTGGAGTGTACTATGACCCTCAAGGCCTTTTCAATGTTCCGTATAATATTATAGTTCCTTATTCTATTGGCATATTGATGAAAAAAATGTGTATGCCAATCTCCCTACTTGATCCAGATTTCCTAACTTTTTAGTCGCCAGGAGGTATCTTGTATGGTTGAAATAGTCCACTTCTTTTCCTCCAACTCCTTCAAAAGCATTAGGTCCAATTGTGAGGGAGCCATAGGTTCCATATAAATTTTGAGTTTGGATATCTCGTCATGGATCCTCAGTAAGTCCAAACTCATTTGTTGCCTTTTATTGTGCTCCCAATTTCTGATAGTTCTTTTCAATCTGTTGAGTTTTAGTGTAATTAGTTGCCTAGCCGAGGCACTAGTGAGGTGGTCGCAGTGCTCCAAGATGAATACGCCATCTTGCTAAAGTCTTCATCCTCTAGCTAATACCTATTGAATTTGAAAGGAATCCCCTTACACATATCCTCTCTTCTCCCTTTTAAGACTATCGGGAGGTGGTCTTATATATATGTCTGAGCCACCCAAGATCTCAGATTTCCCAAAAGCTCCATTATATTCTCATGCACTAAAATCTTATCAAGTTGTTTACCAATATGATCACACTTGCCCTGCAATTACTCTAGGTGTAACAACCCTGGTTAAAAAAATCCATGTAAAAATATATAAGACCATGGTCATGGGACACATATTCCAAGTTGAATGGTGGGCAAAACATCCTAGTGGGTGCTCATTTCATTTTATTATGGCAAAAAGAATTTGACAAAGGAAATGGAAAAGGCTTTGGAAAGGCATAAGCATTAATTGGAGTTTTATTTATTAAAATAATGGAAAATAAGAGAAAATGAAGGTGAAAAGTCACTGGTTGCATGTGAGGAGGAAAATGATGGAAAATGAAGAAATTAGAGGCCTCATTAATAAAAAGGCTTATGAGGATCAATTGGTAACCTTTTGACAGGTTTTGGTGGAGCTCACTTCTATTCTATCATCCTCTCATACTCTTGGACACTTAGAGTTTCTTGGAGCACTCTTGGAGGAATGTAGCGTACTTGGAATTTAGAGCAAGAAGGAAAAGGAAAAGTAGGAAAGTGCAAGAGGACATTGGGATCAACAACTACAGTGGGTTTTTTCTTGTAGGTATCGAGTTGCATGTATGTTTTCCTCACTAGTTTTGGTATGCATGGAATATTCATGTGGTTTCTTGGTTATGATCTGTCATTGGCATGGAGGATCGCCTAGATTGATAGTGGATTTGCCTAGCCATGACATTTCTTGGATAGTCATGGTGTTGTGGGTTTTACTTTTATTTTTTGGTTGGTTTTCTTGTTCCTTTGGCTATGGGTTGAGTTATTAGTTCATGGAGCCTTGGTTGGACAAACGCTTTGGAAGACCTGTAATGGCTTGGGTTGAGTTACTAGTCCTGGAGCCTTGGTTGGACAAATGCTTTGGAAGCCCTATAACAACTTAGGTTGAGTTACTAGTCTTGGAAGCCTTAGTTGGAAAAACGCTCTGGAGCCCTTAGTGGGTTGAGTTACTAGTCCTAGAGCCTTGGTTGGACAAATGATCTGGATCCCGACAACAAATGTGGGTTGAGTTACTAGTTTTGAAGCCTTGGTTGGACAAATTCTTTGGAGCCTGACAACAACCATGGGTTGAGTTACTAGTCCTCGAAGTCAGGTTGGAACAAATGCTCTGAATCCCTAGAAAAACTGGGTAGAGACCAATCTGGTGATGGGTAGTGATGTTCAACCGTGAGGTGGAATCACTAGTTGAGGGTTGAGGTGGTTTTGCCTTTGGAAGCCCTGGTTTAGTTTTTATGGATTTGTCTCATGAGATCCCACATTCATGCTTGGAATATGGCACAAAGGTGATTGGCTAAAGAGAGATTTGGTTAAGCCAATCTATGGTTGGGTGGAACGTGGAAGTACCATACCTGGTTGCATTTTTCATATGTTAATAAGAGCTTCTTCCCTTGGTATATTCATGAGTAAAGGTACTTGATGTTATGTGGATTTAATGGTTATTTCCTCATTGATATATCTATGGTTATTTGCTGGTTATAAGCATTTTTTATGACAATGATGATGTATGTATATCATCATGTTTGATGTGTAAATGAATGAACAATGAATATGTGGCCTAATAAATGATAATGTAGCTAATGTGAGAAGGCATCAATCCTTCTTGATGATTATCAAATAAGTATGAGACCCCTATGTTCAGATCTGTTGTTATGACCTGTAGATTTCATAATTGTGAAATGTTTGACGAAATGACTGTCATGGTTGGGCTCGGTTAGGTTAAGTCATTGATAAAGTTTTGTGTTATAGGCTTTTTCTTGGTGTCATTTATTGTCTTGGAAAGTCTCGTCAAGTTCCGGGCAGTGGTTGGAGACTAGCCTTGAAAAAGTGGCTTAAATCTCGCAATCTCTGGCACAAAACTGGCTGAAAGAGACTACAATCTCTCCCTTGCATGCATTGTGGGAGAGACTGGAGGGTCCCAGTTGCATGCATGCCCATGTCGTGGGAGCGCAAGGGGTTTTTTCAGTGAAAAGGCAATTTGACTTAGGGCCTGGGCACCTAGAGGGGCGGTTTAGCTTTTGTGGGTCTTGTAGCTCCTGATGAAGGATAGTAAGGTTTCCTTGTGTCGATTCCACTTCCTTAAGGTGATTTAGGAGGTTGAATAATATCACAGTAACTCTTCGTCATGTGTTTACCCCAGTTGGTCAGTGACTTGGGTAGATGTGGGAGGAGGGTGTTACGGAGTGGTATCAGAGCATGGTTCAACACTTGGATTGGATGGGCAGAATGTGTTTGTCATGAATTCATGTAGGTTCTATATGTGCTTATTATGTATGCATGGTAGTGGTCATTTTTATAGTTGTGTTTCCATGTAGGAGTTGATGATGTTGTTGTTGGGATGTTTTTGTCATGAATTCATGTTAGTTGTATATGCATTTGTTATACATTTTGGTGTCTATATGTTCTTATGCATGTATTGTCATGGTTATGGTTATGCACGTATATTAGGTCAGAGATGCATTGTGATGGTCATTGTTGTGGCCTTGCGTCATCATGATGCTATTGGTTGTTATGATGCTATTGTGTTGGTTGAGATAGAGCAGGAGATGTAGACTATCAAATTGAGGTTGCAGCACTAGAGTTTGGGGGTAAGAGTAGATTCTCATACATGTATTGTATGTTTGACATGCATGTATGCTAGTTAATGAATTATTATATGCATTAGGGTTATATACATGTTTGTCATTTTACTGTGTTGTGGTTACATGCATGGTAGATGATAGTGAATCAGTGCGGTCATATGCACATGTGTTGAATAGTCATGAATGATAGTAACTTATTGTTATATGCATTGTTGTTGTTGTTGTTTTATGTTAGTTAACTTGATGATTATGTTATATGTTGTCGATGAGTATGTTAAATGTTTACTTGTTGTTATCCTTAGTTTACATTTTTTTCCATGTTGTGAGAGAGACGAGCGCGCCCCTGCTGCTAGGTCATCCACGAACGCGCCCCCGCCTCGGCCCTCGACTTCCTGTCATGGCCCCTTTGGAGGCTTCACCAGAGGTGGCTGATCTTCAACAGGCCTTTACAACTCTGGTCAGATCCTTAACCCCTCAAAGACCTCGCCCAACAATCTCCAAGTTTGTGAAAAAGCTCGATGTTTTGTAGGAAGTTAACTTACCCCCAACTCTGCCTCACATGGCTGCTCTTGATCTAGCAGAACGAGGACTCATTGGGCAATTCATTGGACACTGGCCATCACTGAAAACAGTGCAAAGATGGGTGGAAAGGATTTGGTATAATAAAACTCAAGGCAAGATCTCCATATGATTTTGTGGAAAAGGGTATTTTACCTTTTATTTTGAAACAAAAGAGGATAAAGATTTGATATTTCGGAATGGGCCCTATTTCATGGATTCAAGAGGCCGATATCTCAACAAATGGACTCTGGATTTTGATCCCGAGTTGGACATCCCGAGTGCGGTTCTTGTCTGGGTTCGACTTCCTCACCTTAGCCTTCACTGCTGGGGAGACGAATTAGTTTGAACTATTGGGAACGTTGTCGGAAGATACATTGATCGCAGCGAACCTAAAGACAACATGCAGGCTTGTGCTCGCTTCTGTGTAGAAGTATATATAGGCAAAGGACTTCCAGAAGCCATCAAGCTCAAGGTGGATGACTGGACCCACATTTAGCAATTAGACTACGAGCAGATCCCTTTCAAGTGCAAGGTATGTCATGAATATGGCCATTTTTCTAATCGTTGTACTAAGTTAGTAGATGTAGAAAATACTTCACAAGAGGAACATTGGGAAACAATTAAGAAAATGAAAGCAACCCCTAATCCCAAGCCAAACCCTAAAGCCAAACCATCTGCTCGTATGCCTCCCATCCCATCCACCTCGACCCCGCTGGACCTATCTGACCCCCAACCTCCTTCTTCATCCTCCAACCCTTTCCACATCCTCATGAAGATACTCCCATCCCCGTAGTCCAATCCGATCCCTCAGAATCTCCTCTCCCTCTGATTATCTCCTCCTCCCTCCCACCTCATCCTCCCTCTGCCAGAACCGCTAGAAGCAACTCAAAGGAGCATGGTGCAACTTTAGACAATCAAAAGAAAAACGGGCCAGGAAGGAAATCAGCTAAGCAACAAAGAGATGAAAATGCCCAGAAGGATATAGCCATGGGCACCCAGAATCCCATAGATTCCTACATCTTAGGACAAATTGATAAAGATTCAGTAAACAAGGAGCAGGGAGGGCGAGCAACTCTTTGCAATCCCCACTTGAAATGATGAAAGTCTTCTCATGGAATAGTAGGGGACTAGCGCACCCCTCCAAAACAACTACCTTAAAAGATCTAATAAACCAAGAGAAACCAAAAGTTGTATTAGTGCAAGAAACAAAGCAGGGACAACAAGAAATGAACAAAATCATAGCACAACAAAAACAATACAAAGGATGTGTTTGTGAATCAAGAGGAGCCTCCGGCGGAATTGCAACACTATGGAACCAAAATACTTGGACATCACATCAGAAACAATAAATCAACACTAGATAAAGACTGCTTTGGAGAGCACTTCAAATAACCATTAGATAGTCATTTACAATGTATATGCACCAAACCATTATAGAGATAAGGAACAATGCTGGGACTCCCTCAGTGAAAATCTCATTCTGCACTCCAATGAGAAGCGAGGAGGTAGTTTCTCCCCATATCCTTACAGAAACTGTTTGGAGACTATCATGTAGGGCTGCGATCTTGTTGATGTAGTCCCTAAAAACCGCAAATTCACCTGGAACAATCGCAGGCTAGGGAAAAATAACATCATGGAAAGACTGGACATAATTATGGTAAATGTAACTCTCCTTTCCACCTACTCTGCTGCCTACGCTTTCATTCACCCCTTCATAGCTTCAGATTACTACCCCACTTCTCTGGTCCTTGAAATTGATTGCCCTTTAGGACCTCTCCCCTTCAAATACAACCCGCTGTGGAATGATAACACAACAGCCAAATAACTCATCCAACACACTTGGCATCAAGACATAGAAGGATCACCGACATACATTTGGGAAAGAAAAATTAAAAGAGTTAAATACGCTCTAAAGGACTGGGCAAAAAATTGCTACAAGGAGCCGTAAAAAGAAAAAAGAGAGACCAAAGCCAAGTTGGAAAATCTTCATAGCACAATTGAGAAGCATGGATTTCAGTAAGAAGTTAAAAATCATGAAGACAATCTCTATGGCCATCTTTATCGCATCAATAGAGAAGAGGAGCAGAAATGGATAATCAAGTCTACGCAGCTTTGGCTGAAGAGAGGAGACAAAAACTCGACCTTTTTCCATAAGCAAACCACAATGTGGAAAATTAGGAACAACATTACCACTATCACAGATAGTGAAGGAAATCAACGAACCAGCCAAGGTGCTATTAAACAAGCTGCCTCAGATCATTACAGAGAGCTCTTAACAGAAAATGGAGAAGAAGAAGATTAAGCAGACTTATTACAATATCTGCCTACTAGGATCAGTGCTGAAATCAATGACAACTTGAGCAAGGAGATAGAGGAAGAATAAATAAAAGGATCCATTTGGACTCTCCAACCAGATAAATCCCCTGGTCCGGATGGCTTTCCAGTTTGTTTCTATAGAGCTCAATGGGAAAATATTAAAAAAAACCTCACCAAAATGATGAAATGGATTCAGCGCAAAAGGAAAATTGGAGGCTATACTAACTCCACCCACCTAGCCCTCATCCCCAAGGAGAATCGACCCACAACCTTCTCTTGTTTCTGACCTGTTCCTCTTTGCAACTCCTCTTACAAAATCTTCACTAAGATTTTAGCTACCCGTCTCAAACCTCTGCTTCCTTCGATTATCTCTGAAAAGTAAGGTGGGTTTCTGGCCAACAAGCATATCTCTGATTCAATCCTCCTTGTTCAAGAGGCAATTCACTCCAGCCACTCCAGCAAAGAAAAAGGATTCATCCTGAAGCCGGATCTAGCCAACGCATTTGATAGGGTCAGACATTCCTTCCTATTTGTTGTTCTCCAAAAAATGGGCTTTGCTGCACCCTTTCTTGACCTCATCAAAGCTTGTAACTCGGGGCCTTGGATTTCCCCCCTCGTTAATGGTAGGCCCAAACCTCCCTTTCAATCTTCGAGAGGGCTGAGGCAAGGCTGACCTCTCTCCCCTTACCTGTTTATCTTAATGGTTGAATCTTTCAGCAGTGCCTTAGATCACAAGAGATGAGCTGGCCTCATCACCGGCATAAAGTATGAAAATGGGGTTAAAAACATAAACCATTCCCAATTCGTAGATGACACCCTGCTAATAGGAGGAGTGTCAATCACAATAGCTCGAAGTTTTAAAGCTCTTCTGGACCAATATATGAGCTATTCAGGAGGCATGATCAATCATCTAAAAAGCTGCATCTATGGTTGGCAATCACAATCTCTGCATAATATAGCCAACATTTTTGGGGTCCCTTGCAAGCTAAATTGGGACCACTTCAACTACTTGGGAATGCTGGTGAGCATTGGGCCCTTAAAATCTGAAATCTGGGATACATTTATTGATAAAATGAAGAGAAAAGTGCAGCAGTGGGGATCCACATGGCTTAATCCGACAGGTCGCCTTGTCCTTCTCAAATCAGGACTCTCATCTCTTATGCTTTACCAATTTACTCTAATGCAGGCTCTAACCACTTTCCATAACAAAATGGAAAGCATCCTCCGCCATTTCCTCTAGCAAGGGGGGAATCACAAAAAAAATAAATTCAATCTTGTTAGCTGGAAGCAAGTAATCCAAAGTTAGGACTGTGGAGGACTTGGAATTAGATCTCCTAAACTCTCCAACTTGGATTTTGGAGGTAAGATCGTTCGGAGACTAATGGGTGAACAACAGGCATGGTGGAAGAGAGTTCTTGAAGCCAAATACCTCAGCAGCCCAAGACAACAACTTTTGGACTACGACATTTCCACTAGAAACAGTTCAAAAGTTTGGAAACTATGCAAAAAAGTTATCCCTTTTATGACTCAAAACATCTCCAAAGTTCCAAAGGTTGGCAGCAATGTCAGGATCAGAGCAGACAAGATTATGGGGAATCAATCTATCAGTAGTCAACCAGGTACGGATCAAATCCTCCTCTTTCTACACAACAAAGGTATACACTTTCTAGATCAAATCTTGGAATGGGACATTAATTCGCAAATTTGGAAGGGATGGAATTTCCCTTCCATACCCAGAGATCTCAAGAGGAGATTTGACAATCTTCAGATTCATCTCCACGGCATCGCCCCTATAATAAAAAACGGCATTGATAGTTTCTGATGGGATCCCAAAGGTTCTAGTTACACAATCCAAGCTGGCCACCAATACTTGTGTAATAGAGACTATCTTGCCCCTATTTGGACGCACTAGAAAGTGGTATGGAAGTCCAAGGCCATCCCCAAAATCAAATTCTTCATCTGGGCCCTCTTGAAAGGGAGAATCCTCACCTCTAATAATTTGCAAAATAGGGGTATAGTTGGGCCTTATCGATGCCCAAATTGTCAAGAAGCAGAAGAAACTATCCAACATCTTTTTATCACATGTCCCTTTGCAGTCTCTTGCTGGAATGGAATCTTCCCTAATGGCCATCCCCCATGGAACCCCCAAAATTCCATTGGTGAGGTTCTGAGTCTCTGGAAGAAGTGTTATCCTTGGCAACACAAGAAGAACAATATAGCTAAAAGGATTTGGGATGCTCTCCCCTATGCCCTTTTGTGGAAAATTTGGCTTGCAAGGAATTGCAAGATCTTCAAAGACAAGGAAACCATCACAAGGCAACTCTGCAACAAAGTTAAAAATTTAACGCTAGAAACAATTTCTGCTAAAAACATGAAGAAAATTAATGTTGCCGGCCTCTGTGTCGAAGAAAGATATTTTATTGGTTGCTTGATAGATAAAAGCAGGAGCATTTAGATAGAAAATAAAGCTAGTATCTAATCGAACGCTCCCAAATATAGTTGGAAAATAAGAATCAAAGAAGATGAGTTCTCAGGATGGCTTCGAAACAACAATTCCCACTACCTCTTCTTCGATGGAGTCTCTAAATCCAATCCTAGAACAACAGGTGCAGGTGGAGTTATTTATAATCCCAGTGGTAACATTATTGCCACCATTGAGTGGGGACTGGGACTATTATCCAACAATAGGGCAGAAGTGCTTGCTGTCTACCAAGGACTAAATCAACTTCAAAAACTTGGAATTAGTAAAGCGATGATATTTGGAAACTCAGCCACCATTATTCGTCTCATGATCAACAATCAAAAGGTTTCCAATCTTTTTATTCAGCAAACAATTAACAGGTGCCAAGCTCTACACCACCAAAACATGGATCTTCGATTTTACCATGTTCTCCCCTCCCTCAACAAAGAATCTGACAACTGTGCCAACAGAGCATGCAGCAGGCCCAAAGGCAATCTTATCTACAACAATTTAGAATCCAACATCATCTCCCTTGACCAAATTTTCATCATGATCTATGGCAGTAAAATTGATCCAAATCCTTGTAGCACTATCAAAAGATATCCTGACAAGATTCAACATCATTCTGCCTTTGCCATATCTCTGCCCGCAATTTTATCTCTTACCTGCTATCCCGTCACCAATCCCACGCTTTCGCTCTTGGTCTGACCTCTCTCTCGTGACTCCCGTGACTTTTCTCTTCTCTCCCTCATGAATTCGTCCCTCCTCTCCAGTGGCCCTCTCTCTTTAAATTCGACTTCCCTTCATCTCTCCAGCGCTTAGAGGCACTGGTTCCCTCTTCGTCCCCTTACTTTTACTTCTCGATCCCTTGTTCAACGAAGTCTTTGCTTTCCTCCCATCCCCCTGCAGCTCCCCTTTCTATCTTTCCCCCTCGCTCTCTATCCTCTGTTCCTTCCTTCCCTTTTCTCTGCGTCGTAAGAATTCCACGCCCCTTTTCCTTGTCCTCGAAGGGATGCCCCCCTTCCTGTTCTGATCTCCATAGCACTCTCTATCCTGTTCATCTCTATATCCAGCAGCAAGACATGATACCTTGCATTTATCTAGCTCCTCCCTTTTCATACAGAACAACAAGACAACTCTCAGGACTCAAGGAATGGCAAGGAGTGAAGACTGCCTGCATTGCACAGACCTTCAGGCGGAGCTGGAGCAGATCTTCTCGCACCAAATAATCATGGATTCTAAAATTGATTCCCATGCCAGAATGGCCAGCGAGAAATACGAAGCATACCTCAACCTCTTTCTTCATAGGGTCTCCTTGCTCCAGAAACAGTTCAATGAATTGGCCAACATATGCAACCATGCACAGGAGTCAATTGACGTCCTTAAATATATGATGGAGAAGCGAAATGCGCCCAACACTAGTTCATCAAGTTACAAGAATGTTGAAGTCAACAGCAAGCCAGAAGAATCAACAACACACCAGATCGGTCATATCAGCATAGATTAAGATGTATTGCAAATTTTGATTGCTCTTGTCTCAGTTTGTTAGGATTTTCACTTGCTCTTGTTTTCCACAAGTCAGAAATGATAGAAGCATAGGAGAGTATTGTCTTTCAAACCATATTCTAGCTTCACCCACAGGACTAAAAATTTTGTATCTCAGGATCTCAGTCTCCCAATCTTTTTTGGAATATAAATAACAACCGACTATGTTAAAAATAAATGTTTACTTGTTGTTATATGTTAGTTAACTTGATGATTAGGGTCATTTCATGAAGATATTGATGTTGTATGTATCATATTGACCTGAATTGGTCTGCGTAGATGGTTATGATTATGACATTCAGGTATGAGATGATATATTTGTGTTATTTTGTTGTACTAATCTAGATTGACTATGCATATATGATTGTTATGCATGAATGGTAATTGTTTATGAGTTTATGATGTGAACATGTTAGCTAGTTATTGTTATGGATATCATGACCTTATTTATGTTGAGTTGATGTGGTGTGAAGTTATATCGTGCTAATCTAGATTGATTGTACAAACAAGATAACCTCCCCTAAGATACATTAAGGTATGAGTTTGCTTATGTCATCTATTTGGTTTGTCTAGCATGTTATGTTTACAAGTTATCTGAATGTTTGATTAATTGCATGATATGGTACATGTCTGAAAGATTGCACGAATGAATGCTTTGAATACAGGAAGTATTATTAACCCTAATCTTGTCTAACATTATGTGGATGTGTGCTAGATTCATGAGCATGTACTTGACAGATATATTAGTTAGTTTTTGGTTATAGATGGATCTGTCAAGGAATTGGAGTCCCTTGAGAGATGGCATGGACGTGCTTGGTTACAAGGCAATGTGTTTGGCACAAAAAGATAAGGTAATTTGTGTGTTGTTGTGTATATTTATGCACTAATAGTTATGTGTTTATGGTAGTATCATGCAGGGGATTGCATGGAAAGAGAGATTGCCATGAAGCCTTGAAGAAGGCTCAGGTTGAGCTTTCCCTTGGAAGCATTGGGAACCATGGGAATTGAGTCATGGTGTTCGTTGCTAGTCTTGTGCTTTTGGTATTTTGTGATTTGTTGCGCTTGATTAGTGGCTTCATTTGTTTTTGGTGAAAGGCCTTTCCACTTTGTTTGTGGTGTCATATTATTATTGGTTTTCATGGTTTTCTTCTTGTTTGTTTCTTGTTCTCGCTTTTTATGTTTTGAGGGTCTTGGGAATTGTTTGGGGAAAGGGAAAGTCAATGGAGCTTGGGGAGAGCTTTGTAAAAACCCAACGGGTAATGTAAGGCCTGGATGAAGCCCGGTGCATGTATAAGGGAAACTGAAGGTAAGAGTATGACAACTAGTTGGATTGGTTGAGTCCATTGATGTAAATGGATGGTGGTAGGAAAGTCATGAGAAAAGTAATTAGGAAAGGTAAAGTAAATGGATTTGAGGTGTCATATGCCTTCGCTAAGTTGTGAATTCATGTTCTCAATGTTGTGCATGTTGCGCATAGATAAATGGAGTTATCTTAAACTAGACCTTATGTTATTTGGTAATTATGTTGATGTCTATATATGTACACATGTGTGTATGTATGTCATTATCTGACAGGGTCGTCAGAAATCATGATATTTTAACGCTAATATTTATAGGTATATATGTATGTATGTATTTCATTTTCTGACGAGATCATGGTTGTTTTATGCTAATGTTTATATGTATATGTATATATTTATGTATCTATGTCAATGTTTGACAGGATGCTAGGGATCATTCTTGTGGAGGAATGATTGCTTATGTAGGTGATTGACATGAAGAATTTCCTGGTTTATGAGGAATCAAGTGGGAAGACTAGTCATGAAAAGTCTACGAGGTCAACATCATGTGGATATGAATTGATATTGTATGCTTGTATTATGCCTATGTTTACGTTATGGACATGTAATGCTGAGAGATACATCAACGGAATGAAAACAACGTGATCCCCCACATGCTAGGATAAACATGGATGACGGAGAGACACTAGAAGCAAAGTTGCTTGGTAGAGACAATGTGGTTTTGGATGTGCAATGTTGCTGTTGTGTATATGTTGTGCATATTGTATATTCAATGATTGTACCTATGATGTTGTGTGCCTGTTGTATATATGGTGTTGTGTGTATATTGCATATGTAGTGCTAGGCATATATGGTGCTATGTACATGTAGGATATGCAGTGTTGTTTACATATTTTACTATGCGCATGATGGATATGCAGTGTTGTTTACATATTTTACTATGCGCTTGATGGATATGCGGTGTTGTTTACATATTTTACTATGCGCATGATGGATATGCGGTGTTGTGTGCATATGGTGATGTGCGCATGTTGGATATGTGATGCGAGGTACATATGGTGCTATGTACATATGGTGTTGTGTGCATGTTGTACATGTGGTGCTATGTACATCTGGTGTTGTCTGCATGATTGTACATGTGGTGTTGTGTGCATGTGATGTTGTGTACATGTTGTACATGTGGTGTTGTGTACATGTGGTGTCATGTACATGTCATGCATGTCGTGTTGTGTACAGGTGGTATTGTGTACATGTTTTACATGTGGTGCAGTGTACATGTGGTGTTGTACACACATTGTGTAGGTAGTGTTGTGTACAGGTGGTACTGTGTACATGTTGTACATATGGTACTGGTGTACTTTTGGTATTGTGTGCATGTCATACATGTTTTGTTTCAGGCATGCAGTACTATGTATGTGCATTGTGTAGTTGTGACATCATGACATGTGTATTTGTTATGTTGTACTATATGTATATATATGTATTGTGTTGTCTTGTACACCAGATATACGTGTATGTATTGTGTTGTGTTGTACACCGAATGTAAGTGTATGTATTGTGTTGTGTTGTACACCAGATTTAGGTGTATGTATTGTGTTGTGTTGTGCACCAGATGTAGGTGTATGTATTGAGTTGTGTTGTACACTGAGTGTAGGTTTATATGTTGTATATGAGGTGTAGGTGCATGTATTGTATGGTGTTGCATGTCATGTGTGGTTGTATGTGTGTGGTGTACACTATGTGTATGTGTACATGGTTGAAGAGAAAGCACTTGGTGGTTATTAGGTGTGGAAAACGATCTAGTGTGCATACAAAAAGGATTGATTAAAGGATAAGTATCAATATTTTATTTCATTTTTAATTATGCATGTGATCTATGACTCTAATTTATGATAATTACATCTGATATATGATTTTGATCTATGATGGTTACATTTTGAGCTAACTAGATGTGATATGTTTATACATGATGATTTGATCAAACAACTTGTTTGACATGTTGTGACAGGAAGTAAACAAAATTGCAAGTGTACCTCATTGACAAGCTACCAATAATGTATGATTTAGATCTATTTCAATTTATTTTGAATCTAATCGAAATTATGTGCTTGGCACATAAAAGCATGCAATGCCCAATTTGGGGTGGTTGAAACCGACTGCAAGAATTAGTAGTGTTAGTGAAAGGAATTGAAATCGGCAGAAATATGATGGTAAAGCACTTTAGGAGCAGGACCATTATGGGACACTAGTACCCAATAGTGTCTATTGATTTCCATGAGCATGCTATGACCAGTATGATGGTTTTGAGGTAGGGATATTCCTTGGTTTTTGGACCTTCCGATGCGAGGAAACCTTGCTAGGGGATGGACTACCCAGGATGGAGGTGCCAACGAAACTTGGAAGGCGTGTGACTATACGGAAGGGGGTGACCAGATTGCCCGAGGGACTATGTAGCATAGAAGGGAAGTCCGTGGATGGATTTGTTTTGGTCATTAACATTTATAGATGGAATCACATGCATATGTGGAGTGCATCATGGAACA
Source organism: Pinus taeda (assembly GCA_000404065.3). Classification (NCBI taxonomy): domain Eukaryota; kingdom Viridiplantae; phylum Streptophyta; class Pinopsida; order Pinales; family Pinaceae; genus Pinus; species Pinus taeda. Next base: position 16,326 of record APFE031334935.1, on the reverse strand, counting down.
ATGAGCCGATAACTATTCATTGAGAGGACAAGCGGCGGGAGGATTGTAGCGCTGGATATAGGATGCAGACTTTGACTTTGGCAGTGAATTTTGGACTTCCCAGGAAGGAGGTGAATCCTGGTACTACTTTGAGGGTGGAGGTGTGAGCCTCTGGATTCCCTTGTTGTTGATGTAGGCATCATATCCTTTATTTGTTGGTTGAGAAAATGTGCATATGTGTATATCTGTATATTATTGTAAATACTATATCAAGCTGGATTTGTAAAAATCCATAAACAATATGTTTATTTGCTGGTTGAAGAAAATGTGAATGAGTATATGTGGTTGTTATTGTAAATACCATAATGATATATGTTATAAAGCTCTAGTAAGCAGTATGATTTTCATGTTTTCAGCAATGGTCATTGTAAATACTGCAACGAGCTGTGTTATAAAGCTCCATGGGTAGTATGTTTTGTTTGTCAATAGTCTTGCTAGTTGTAGGTTTCATGGAACATCGAGGACGGTGTTCCCCCAAGGGGGAGAGTTCTGTAATAACCCTGGTTAAAAAAATCTATGTAAAAATATTTAAGATCATAGTCATGGGACACGTATTCCAAGATGAATGATGGGAGAAACATCCTAGTGGGTGTTCATTTTGGTTTATTATGGCAAAAGGAAATTGGCAAAGGCAATGGCAAAGGCTTTGGGAAGGCATGAGGCATTAATTGGCATTTTATTTATGAAAATTATGGAAATGAGGAGAAAAGGAAGGTGAAAGGTCACAAGTTTCATGTGAGGAGGAAAATGAAGGAAAGCAATGGAAAATGAATAAATTAGAGGCCTCATTAATAAAAAGGCTTCTGAGGATCAATTGGTAACCTTTTGACAGGTTTTGGTGGAGCTCTCTTCTATTCTCTCTCTCTCTCTCATACTCTTAGACACTTAGAGTTTCTTGGAGCACTCCTGGAGGAGTGTGACATACTTGGAATTTGGAGCAATAAGGAAAAGGAAAAGAAGGAAAGCGCAAGAGGACATCAGGATCAATAGCTACAACAGGTTTTTCTTTGAGGTATCAAGTTGCATGTATGTTTTCCTCACTAGTTTTGGCACGCACGACATTTGCATGTGGTTTCTTGGTTATGATCTGTCATTGGCATGGGGGATCCTCTAGATTGACAATGGATTTGCCTAGCCTTACCATTTCCTGGATAGCCATGGTGTTGTGAGTTTTACTTTTGTTTTCTGGTTGGTTTTCTTGTTCCTTTGGATGTGGGTTGAGTTATTAGTTCATGGGGCCTTGGTTGGACAAATGCTCATGAAGCCCTGTAATGGCTTGGGTTGAGTTACTAGTCCTGGAGCCTTGGTTGGAAAAACGCTCTGGAGCCCAACAATAGTTGTGGGCTGAGTTACTAGTCCTGGAAGTTGGATTGGAATAAGCACTTTGGAGCTCTAAACAACTTGGGTAGAGACCAATCTGGTGATGATTAGTGATGTTTGATCGTGAGGTGGAATCATTGGTTGAGGGTTGAGGTGGTTTGATTTTGATGGATTTGTCTCATGAGATCCCACATTCATGCTTGGAATATGGCATGGGGGTGTTTGGCTGAAGAGAGATTTTGTTCAACCAATCTATCTTGGGTGGAACGTGGAAGTCCCAGAACTAGTTGCATTTTGCATATGCTAATAAGAACTTCTTCCTTTGGTATATTCATGAGTAAAGGTAATTGATGTTATGTGGATTTAATGGTCATTTCCTCATTGATATATCCGTAGTTATTTACTGGTTATAAGCATGTTTTATGACAGTGATGATGTATTACTATCATCATGTTTTGATGTGTAAATTAATTAACAATGAATATGTGACCTAATAGATGATAATGCAGCTAATGTGAGAAGGCATAAATCCTTCTTGATGATTATCAAATAAGTTTGAGACCGCTATGCTCAAATCTGTTGTTATGACTTGTAGATTTCATGTAGATTTCATGTTTATGACAAGTTTGACGACATGAATGTCATGGTTGGGCTTGGTTAGGTCAAGTCTTTGACCAAGTTTTGCATTAGAGGCTTTGTCTTGGTGTCATTTATTTTCTTGGAAAGTCTCATCAAGTTCTGGGAAGTGGTTGTAGACTAGCCTTGAAAAAGTGGCTTAAATCTCGCAGTCTTTGGCATAAAACTAGTTGAAAAGGACTACAGTCTCTCCCTTGCAGGCATTGTGGGAGCCACTGGAGGGTCCCAATTGCATGCATGCCCATGTCATGGGAAGGATTGGGGGTTTTTTAGTGAAAACGAAATTTAACTCAGGGCTTGGGCCCTTGGAAGGGTGGTTTAGCTTTTGTGGGTCTTGTAGCTCATGAGGAAGGTAAATAAGGTTTTCTTGTGTTGATTCCACTTCCTTAAGTGATCTAGGAGGTTGAATCATATCATAGTAACTCTTCGTCACATGTTTACCCTAGTTGGCCGATTACTTGGGTAGATGTGGGAGGAGGGTGTTACACCAAATAGGTGTCAAAGGAAAAGTGCATATGCCCAGAGATGATTCTCTGCAAAGAGATCATGAAGGCTCATAGCTAGTGGGTCTTTGTGGCATTGGGCACCCCAACTTTCTTCCATCAAAACTGTATAATTAAAATCGCCTACGAGGATTAGTAACTTGATCAGAATGATTTTGTGGAGGATCTGAAACATCATGCACTTGCCACCCACACCCATGTGAATGACTATGTCTTCCAGAATGTGCATGATATTTTTTGCGGACATTTGTCCATGAGGTGTCCTGTATGGTGAGAAATGAGGCAACGAAATGGAATGCCCCTGTAATCTAGGTGTTATTTGATCTTAATCGGCCCCCATTCCAGATCAATGTTTTCAGGGAGACCTCTTGCTAAGTTTACTTCAACCAGTAACTAGGGTAGTCGCTTGTCCTGAACACCCAAACAACGAGGATCCAAGCAAATGAAATGACCAATTGAATTACCAATATCATTGAAAGCTCGATGAGTCCAAGATTCAAGCGACAACCTAGGGAGTTTAACCCATATAATATTGTTACGAGGAGTGTCTAGGAGGAGATTGAAACCAACATATCAATTGTGGAGCATAAGGAAATTGCACCCGTGCAGCCACTAAGACTGAAGAATACATTTTGCATCGTCTTATTGAAGAAAATAAAAACCAAACAAGGAATTTAGTAGCACGTTGACCTTAGGGGAATAGACAAGTAAGGGAAACCATTGTATATTTACTGATTCCTGCATACTGAATTCTGAGAAATATGCAAAAGCCCAACGACCCATCAAAGCTCTCTTCTACAGACTGACCACTTAATCCCACAACATGACATGGCCAAAACTTAAGAGTTTAGTCTCTGAGGTAGTCTTAGTTGATTTACCATGTTTCTTACGAGAGAGATGACCCCGAAATGCTTGGTGCGTCAGGATATTTTCATTTTCCAATCCAGTGTGGGCATGAGAGGGCTCCTCAGATGCCAAATATCCCCCATGCATGTGTGAGGGTCCCATATGACCAGAAGGTGGGAGAGATTTTGCATATGCCATTTCAGCCTCTAGCATTGTATTGATAAGGGCCTCAGTGTTAGTAGAGTCAGTGGTTGGACTAGACATCCTTCATGCAAAAATGGTTTGATACTCAATCTATCAGAAGATCCCAACAACCCAAAAGAGGAAATATTACCAAATATGGCCCATATCCAATAATAGTAAATTCCAGCTGAAATGTCACCAATCCCATAAGGAAACAACAATTACTTGGAGGGATCTACTTGATTAGGAAATTATTGCATGAATCAACAACAAAAATAAATTTTCCCATTGAGAACGATCAGGGGAAAAAAAAACTCCTAAGAATGTGAGATAGAGATGTACACCGCCACACGAAAGAGTAGAAAATCCTAAAGACTATAATCACCCTTTGAGGATGCCTCGAGCACCCGAAAAGGGCGTACAAGAAAACAAAGGATCACAACTCTTTGGGATAGTCAAGAACGTGGAGTAAATACCATCAGACAATAGTTTGAAAAGTGATAAAAAATCATTAGAAGCCGAAGTGTGTCACCCCACTGATCTAGCAAAAACGTAGGGAAAAACTACCTCACCACCACCTCGCAAATATACCAGCAGAAATCATCCACAACCAACTAGTATAGTGAAGAAACAACAAATCTAAGGAACAACCGAAACAAAAATTGCATCCAGTTTGTAGGAAAAGATATTAAGAACACCAGCAACACCAACAACACCAACAACCTGGACACTTCCACCATCTATGGAAACAATGTAACTGAAAATCTTTGCACGATATGGTTACGACAAAGGGATTTGAATGTTCCCTTCTCCTCCGTGGAACCTCCAGACCCCATTATCACCACCAATAACCTTCTCCTCACCCCAATATCACCACCAATAACCTTCTCCTTGTGCACCTTGAAAGGAATCGTCAATCGAGAGACCTTAAAAAAACTAAGATCATATATTTCTCTATATTGCCATGTATGTATCAATGATGATAAAAATAAAGATGTATATAACATACATAGCTAATCCCACTAATTGAATTAATTCAAATGCTGATATAGAAGTCATCTATACACAACCCACAACCCACAACCCACAACCCACAATGAATACACTCTATACACTCTATGGACACACTACTAGTACCTCTCCAAAATAAAAAAGACAAAAACTTTCCTCACCAAAATGGTGTAGTAAGGAAATTACTATGACATAAACCACCACAAAATAAGACCAAAACAACTGACGTCTAAAATGCCAACCTCAGGTACGACCTGAATATCCATACTTCAAGAAAAACATACTTCTCTACCAAAGCATAATAAACGAAATACCAAAAAAAATAGCAGCGAAACAACAATCATGGTCTAATCGAAATGTTGGCATGGTTAATCTAAATAGATTTTAGTAACATTGGCAAGTCCCTCAACACTATGCTAATGTGATGCGTGCAACGCAAAGTAGGATAACAACAAAGCCAAGGAACCTCTTTGCTAAAGAAAATGTTGCTTGATTGTTCAGTATTAAAGCGAAAGTCCTAAAATTTCCGATAACTATCCTCATTTTAATAAAAGAATATTTTATTCATTTAATACCATTTAAGATTTTTTAATAATTATAATTATTTTTAGTTAAAAGTATTTTATTTAATAGATATGATTAATAATTTTTCATACTTGCCTACGAGGATTTCAAATATCCGTGGGTTAAACCAATCAAACAAATAAAATTGTCCTACATATTAACATTTTAACTAAAAGATATCAAATCTCGTAATAAAGTTGTTGAAACAGTGAAACTTGGTCTTTAATGGATGATTTTACTTTGAAATTCTAAACTAACATGCAAATTTAGTACGAGTGAAATAAAATATACCAATAAAGTATTATCTTATTGTTTCACTTTTTCAATTAGTTTATGGATGGGAAATTGCTCCTCAGGGGTCAATTTGGGGTCAATTTGTTTGTCAAATAGGGTTAGTAAATTCATATAACTTTAAAATTCTTAATAAGGTTATTGAAATCCTCAAATTTGATGGGTGATTTCATTTTGAAATTTTAATAAGAGTAGTTTTTAAATGTGATTTTTTTGGAGTTTTTTTTTTTTTTTGGATTTTTGGATGGAATTTGACTAAAAAATTTGTGGCTAAATTTATATTTGTGTTGTTTAAATTAGTTTTTTGACTGTATATATGGATTCAACACCCTAAAAAACCTTGGAGCACTTCGATTGTGAAGAGTTAACCTCTCAAATTTGTGATTTAAATGAATCTTTGCTGGATTTTAGACAAATTAAACCAGAAAATCACGGGGGTTTCACTCAATGAACCTCTAACATAGTACGTGCGTTCATGGCATACTAAACAATATCCTTAATTTGACTACATGTTGGAAAATGCCTCTAAAAATCACTTTATTTAACCCCCTACCAATACGAATCCATACACCTTCCTAATTTAAAAAACCCCTACTTTCACTAGATATTGCAGGTATCAATTTTTCATTAACATTTTTTAGACCCCTTTATATTAATATCCATTTATTTTCATTAACAATGGTAAGCATATTTTGCACTTAGAATGAATAACCTAAATACTAGGTAACTGAAAACTTGAAAGTTTCAATAAAAAAGGGCATATATAAGTTTGCTGATTTACAAATACATATTGTAAAAAATTTGAATGGAAAATACACATATATGAACTCTCAATTGCATCTATGTTCTATTCAATACTAGAAAAGATACACTACAATAGTTCAAAACAAAACCTAGATAACCAACACAATGGCACACCTTTCAACTCACTTACAAAATAGGAAGAGGAGATCAAGTACAATGAATTTGGACACATGCAAAAGCCTATCTAGGTGGACTTTGTCAAATCAAAACCCTAACCTGATCACCTAGTGCACCATAGTTGCTTGGTAAGAGTGCCAAGTATGTCTTCATAGAAGATGAATTGGAGCATGCAAGCATGCATCCCTTCCTTGATATTTGTGTCCTCCACCTAAGATGAGAATTTCTCATGCATTCTTATTATAATTGAATAGGGATCTGCACCCTTCGAATAAAAATATATCATGCATGCTAAAAATAACAAAAGCAAAGCTCTAATAATAGAAAAACTCTATCCAAAATTGAAATTGCTAAATCTAAAACAATGTCTAAATTGGAATTAACTAAAGGTAGCATATGTGTGCCCTCAACATGCATGCACCCTCTTCCAAACAATACTATATTTCATTGTCTCTTGTGACATGCATGTGCCCTCTACCAAGTAATAGTCACTATCACTTTCTCCTGCACTTTCATTCAACCCGTTCATCATTGATGTAAGGAAAAGGTGATGGTGCCATATCTGTTGTCTTCTTTGTTGCCCTACCATTGTGAGGATCACTAGCTGAGCAACAGGCAAAAACTCTTAACACATGCATTAGACATAGATAATAGAGGTATTAGTAATGTGATTCATATTTGTTTTGGAGCAAGGATGCTTGGGAGCAGGAGTGGTGAGTGACATTTTCAAAAGCTCTTGACTTGAGAGCGACTTTGGGAGCGAAATTTATATAGTATATATTTTTATATATTTTGATGCATATGTGTCAAAAAAAACTTATAGAATGATGAATTAGTGATAAAAAACATAAAAGCATGGATTAAACCATACAACATCATTCATCTAGTAGTTATAATCTTCATCAATGATAGGTCCACAAATTACAAGTTCTCATTTATATAACATGTAAGGGTGCACATGACTAAAATAACATCGAGTGCAATCCATATTTGAATTTAAAATTCATCAACAAATAGGTTCTAGATGGCGTCTAACATCCAAAAAAATCATGCTACAACAAATACCTAAGCATTTTCTATCTTGGGATCTTCGTCATTAATATCACCCTCTAAGCATTAACATAAGATACACAAAATGTAGAATGTCAATTCAAGATTTTATTTGAGTGATGGCTACATTTTTTTAGTAGGGTCATGATAGAGGAGTTCAAAAAATAATGTCACTAAAATCAAGGTACATAGAGGGCTTGGTGCTTTTGATTAAATACGAGTTCCAGAATCCATACCCTAGTACATGACAAAATCCAATGGAAAGATTGCAAACCACCCAATCTTGAAATCTTGAAAAATTGATAAGTCTACTGGATTTTGAGTGAGTTCTAAATTTCTCCTTTCTCCATATGAAATCCAATCGAGTTAGAACCACTGTCAAACATCCTGAGTCATTTCATGGTAATATTAAAATTTTAAGTAAAATACATAAAAGATAAATGAAAATGTCACTTTTACTTTAAGAATTTAACGTTACCATGAATTTCATATCAATACTAGGGCTATAGAGTTGAATATTATGCTGCTCTGGACCTAATATTACTATAGTGTTTTCTTTCTCCCTCCCACTCTCGATACTCCCATGATACTCCTAAACCTCTATTTCTCCATCCCGCTTGTTAATATATTGTATAAACAATACCTTATAATACACATATTTCTATACAATATATAAAAATCCTTTACCTCCTTATTATATTCTCAATCTATTATTTCATTTTTTCCTCATTTTTTGTGCCCCAATATAAACTCACATGGTATGGTAGTGCTTTGCCAGTGAAACTCGTGCTGACAAAAAACCAAAAAACTTTCCAAAAAATAATTATTTAAATACTACATATACCAAGATGGGAAAAATGCTCATTTGTCCATCATTAATTTTAGTTGAAAATGTTAAAATCTATAATAAAGTTTATCTGATTTCATTCCACTCACACATATTACTAAAATATACCAATTCACAATAAAATAAAATAAAATAAAATAAAACATCACTAGATTCTTTTTTAGTATTTCAATTATTTATATATTTCCATTAAAGATATAATTTCGTGGATAACTTGTCCAAGATTTGATAGACAATTTGCTCGCTTAATATGGTTAAGAATTTAGGATAATTAACATGATTATTCATTAAGAATGTTAAAAACCGTATTGACGTTGTTGAAAGCGTCAAATTGAATGGAAAATTTTATTTTGAAATTCTAATCTTGATTATAATATTATTTAATTTATTTATAAATGTAATTTATCATAAAATATTATTGAAAAGAGGTTAGATAATGCATGTGTAGCGGGTAACTATGACATTAAAATATATAGAATTATGAAGTTTTAGTTTGAACAATTTATATATGTTAAGAGATTGTTTCAAATTTTAGATAGTGTTGTTTTTTATATGGCGGAAATTTTGATTTTTAAGTGTTTGAATCAAGTTATTTAATTTCAAAAATTATATTCTATAAAATTAATAATATTTTTACTTTGATAGGTGTTTTTATTGTGAGATTTTTCTCACGGACACTGTACAGATTCGTCATTCGACACTGTACATATTTGGATGATGTCATGTGGGTTGAATTCCTTTAAGTTTGGTGTGTTAAGCAAGAGTAATTGCCAAGTGGAAAGGTTACGTATTTCCTTCCTGTTTGCACCAGACTCTGTACCCGCACGAGCACTTGAAGTAATCATTCTTTTTCTTAAGCTATTGAAGTATTGCGAGTTCGAATTTCTGCCATCATTTTCATTTTTCGGGAAAATTTTTCATACGATGCTTATGATCTTTAGCGGGATGAATCTTTTCAAAAGGACCCTTCATAGAATCCCCATGTGAAATAGGAGAAGCAGTAGAACACGGGCACTTCAAATCTTGTGCTCGCAGATGGTTCTCTAATGTTCAGAGTTGTTCATGATGGTAGACCTCAGGCTCTTCTAATTGAAAAGAAGCTTATGCTGGATGCAGGGCATGACTCAGGGTAAAGAATGGTTGGCAAGGATGGCCTAGAGGTGACAGGAAGGGACTAGACATGCATAAGTTGTTTCCCCAGAGAATTAACATTGAAACCAACTTGATGAGGAATTCGAATCGTCCTTGGTATGGATCCATTATCAAGCGACACAACACAATTTAAGGAACTCAGGGAATGAAGGACTTAACTCAGCTTCAAGTTCCATTATGAGGTGGCAAGACAAAATTCAAAGAATTCAAGGCATTAAAGTACTTGTCTCTATGAATCCACTAACCAAAACCTTGTTTTCTAGGGTCACCATATTTAGGAAAATAACTCCAAGCCTCAACATACCTTGGATCAGCATTGCCTCCTTTGATACAGGCAACCGAGACATCGTAACCCTCCACGAACAAGACCAGAAAAACTCATAATAGTCAGTGGTTTGTTTTTTTTGGCTATGGGTTTCTTCACTATTCTCGGTGGTATTTATTATTCAATTTCTTGTGAGGGTTGTACGATTTTTTCAAGGCATTTTTTTTTGGCCAGGGTTTGAGCGGTCTACATGTCCTTTTTGTTCCATGGTTCACTTTTTACCTCAATTTACCAGGAAAAGTTTCTTCTGCTTGCGTGTTTATTTTTGCCTATTGTTTTCTTTAAATCATAGTAAGTTTACCATTGAGGATAATTTTATTTTATTTTATTTTTTTATTTTTTTTTATTTTATTTTATTTTTATTTATTTATTTATTTATTTTTTTTTACTTGAATACATGAAGAGTATACTTATTTCCTAGTAATATGCAAGATAAGAACATAATATGATGTAACTGTATAAAACGTTATAGTGCAACCTCTTTGCATTTATATTTTATCCAATTGGATTTTCCCAACTAAAAATTAGTTAGTTATGTGTCAAATTGTTCAACTGCAGCATTTTCACAGAAACTTTGTGGACATGCGTGAGTGTTGGGTACTGGTCCATTTTCTTTAGGGTTTTACAATATTTTTGAGAAAACCTTGTAATGCGTACGAGCTAATAGTTACTTACGGTTATTCAGGTCCTTCGAAGAGTTTTAAAGATGTTATGATCTTCATATTCTGCTTGGAGTCTTAGGCACTCCCCTTACACTTGTTACTATTAGCAATGACCCTCTTCCTCATCTCAATGTCAAGGACACTCCCATTGTAAGAATCATTCTTGTATCATCATTTTACGTAAATATATATTTGCATAAGTTTTCACTCAAGTGCGTTGGTTTCAAATTGTTTTGCTCGCGCATAGTCTCATAGAACTGGATATATGTTATGGGATTGAACATCAAATGCATTTGTTTTAGGCATTGTATCTCTAAAGTGGTTTCTATATTCATGCAAATAAGATTAGTTTTATTTCTCTCTCATATTTGTCTTAGTCCTTTGTTGGGTTCAAATTATCAATTTTGAGGCGTGTTTCATCTTTGGGTACACTTTTTAGTTATTGTAAATCTTTGAATGGATTTTCCATGTATGCATAGGGGATTGAGTTCTTTGGTCATTACTTAGTAGGGTTTTTAACTTTGGGTCACTTGCCTCGAGGGTTCCCATATTTAGATGTATTTGTTTACTTATTTTATGGTTCCATGGGTAATCCTTGGGTGGGTTTTGATCTTCTGGTAAATTGATTTATATATATAAAGGGAGTTTTAGAATCAACGATGCCATTGTCTTTGGGTTAGTTTTAGGTGTTTTACAAGAGATAACCCCCTCACACATCACACACACACATATAAATATAAGGTAATGACATATGATAGATACAAAATTGATTTTTGTGAGGCACAATGGTATACCTTTATCGAGACTTTTCTATATAGGTTAAATAGGTTTGGGAAGGATTTGAACTTTGCTAACATACAAAAATCAATACACATCTCTAAAGGATCTCGCAACGAAATAATACTATTATGTTTGCTTTTGTTTTTTTCATTTGGCAGTGGATGCAACAAGAAATAATGTGGAAGGAAATACTGAACTATACATGAGAGGTAATAGTATGGAGGGAAACAAAAAACAACCTTCACCCACCTTGTTAAAGGTCTATCTTGTTTGCATTCCCTTTTATTTGAATAGATATTTGATTTGAACATGATAGCACCAGACTTTTCGTAAGTTTTTGCAATAGGATTTCAAGTGTTTATTTTGACTTGGGATTTGAATTTTGGATTTATGATGATATAATTAAGCTTTTTTGTTATGTTTACAGTTTGTAGACGCGAAATACAAGGTGGTTCTAGCTGATCCAACATCCTGGAAGGACAATATGTGGTGAAGAAACAAGGCACCCTCGTTAGAGAGAGATTTTGTAGGGTATCAGTGGTTCTGTTAGCCCTTGGGAGTTTTTGGCCATGATGGGTCCTTATGGGAGTGGAAAGATGTTTCTCCTTAGTCTTCTATGTAGAAGAGATCAACAACGGATGTCTAGGAGTGTCACATACAATGGTATAATGGTCTTCCATTTCACAAATCCTAGAAGAGAAAGTTTGAGCACTGATTTTGGTTTTACACAAATTAACATCCGATCCATAATACAAATTCAATTATGCAACCCTTCGTAAATCCATCTTACCACTAACTGATGTGAACCTAATTTTTTTTTTCCCTAAATGACAACTGGTCTAGGTGAATGGGTCAAAGTCAGGGAGACTAGTAGTTAGAAAGTAGCTCAATAGCTCACTTATTCAAGGATATGTAAGTTTCAAGAATGTGTAGGCAGATTAGTCTCACTCCGTACAACCTGGGTAGTGATGGACAGTTATGATTCTCTTAAAGACATCCTCATCCTTGGTTAAGCACATTGAACAACTATAGAGCAAAGCTAGCAGTCAAGTTTTCTCCTTTCCTAAACTTAATTTTCCTCCCTTCCAAAATCTTCAAAAAATATAAAATAACAAACTATGAGGTCATTGCTGTGAATTTCATTTTATCCCGCCTTAAATAACTACCAACCCAAACCCATGGTTCAAAGTCCAAGGAGACTAGTAGTAAGCATGCTACTCTGTTACCCAAGGGCATGGGCTTGGGCATGTTTAATGGTCTTTTTCAATAAAAAAATTGGTATACTTTTCCTTTATCACTGAAGAGACTTAAGATTGAGTTAGTGAGATTGCAACGATTCAAAAATTTTGTTAGACAAGTAAACATAGTTTAAAACCTAGACACGACCTCTATATTAATTTAAAAACAGACATCCACTATCAAAACTAAGAAAATAAACCATATTAAATTAGTGTTAAATTATCTTAAAATCTAGATGCATAACAATATACAACAGAAGCCTAAATTCGAGTTTGAATGTTACTTAAAAGTTACTCAATTTTAAAATACATATCTTGAATTCATAAAAAGGTTTCCCTATCATATTTTTGAGTACTTATTTTAGAATAACTACCCGATTTTAAAATAAATATGTTTATTTCATACAAAAGTTTTCCTATCATATTTTTGAATAATTATTTCAAGTAGGTCAATCCTAGTTATAAAATGTTTATTTTCATTCTATAAAATCAAAATTATTTTACATTTAAATACATGTAAATATATGCTATTAGTATAAATTGTTTCCTTTTCCTTTTACTATAAAATAACCCTGGCACGAAATATCATACATATCTGACGGTTAAAATTATAGTACAAACAATCCATATAAGAAATATAATACACATCTAACCAAACTATTTATGGAATAGTGTACAAAATTTTTATAGTGTTATCTATTTTGTGGAAGAAAAAACCATTTCTTCTTCATGCAATGGTGTTTATTTAATTTTATTTGTACTTCGAATGGGATTCCTAAATTAAGATGACATTCTCCGTCATCACCTGAAATATATTTTTTCGAGGTATCTCTAGAGGTGAAAGAAAAGGGTGTGCATAGCATGAGATTTTAATGGATCCATCTCTGATTCTCCTGGACGAACCCACATCTGGACTTTGATTCTACAACAACGTTCCGCACAATACAATTGTTAAAAAACACAGCTCTGGTTTGTCAAGTTACCCTGTCTCTCATCCATAAATCGAATGCCCCATAAAAACTATAGCGAATTCATACTATTGCCAGCAAGCTTAGATTTGGTTAGTATGAGTTTCCCAAGAATGTTTTAGACATCATGATAATATAAAATTTATTTTATATGCCCTCTAGGGTCTATGCATTCACACCTTAAATTTGAAGAGAATAATTAATCTTATAAGATATGGTTATTGATTAATTGGCCATTTTTTTCACTGGAAGGACAAATGATTGCTACAACCATTCACTAGCTATCAAATATAGTGTTTCACAATTTTGATACCATTCACTACCGCATGCTGGTTTTGGTGTAGTAGCAATTCCCAACATGGTATCTTTAGCCCAAGTTGAATTAGATTTATGTTTGGAAGGGAGGTTAGAATAATTTTCACACTCACCTCGTTAGAAATCATGAAATATTTTTAAATTTATTAAGATGAATGTATGTTAATCATTTGATACACATAACTTTATACACTTAGCTTCCCTTGTCTACACAACATGCCTAGAGGCATTGGAAAATTAGGGATGAGATCTCTGATTTTGAATTTGATGATTTTTATGCTATACAAGTATGTTGTACTTGGTCACTTTGCAGATAGTATGGGATTTTGTTGATGCCAACACGTGTTTCACTTAATAAGCACCAACAACTAAAGGGTGCTCATGGCCACCCTTGATGTTGTTCGCTTTTTTTGTTTTTTTGGATATGCAACTATATTGTTCGCGTGTTCTGAATGTGAATCACTATTACTTTTTTATTTGTTTTTTCAAAATATGATAAGAAGATGATGTCCTTTGTTTCTTATTCTCCAATGTGGTGCAAAGAAAAAAAAAATATTAACTTCACAACAATATTGTGACCTTTATTGTTTTCCTTCATGGTTTCTGCTTTAAGATTTGGTCACATGTTGTCTATAGTTTGGATGTTCTAAACCAATTACTATGTTTAAATGTGATTCAATTTTTTGACACTTGATTATCAATCTTGAATTCTACACGTTGGCCCCTTTCTCTTCTCCAAGTAGGATTTGGTGTACAACATGTTCCATACTACATGTTAGAAGTTGTTTGCTTCAAGTCTCTATCATTTTTCCATGGTGTCCACTCGTGGGTTATTTGTAACTATCATTGGAGCAAAATGGCCCGCCTGACCTAGGTTGTGTACACAAATATAGTCCAATGCCTATAGTGTTTCTAAATCCTAATTTGTACAAGGAGTTTCTTATAAACCAAAATGTACTAGAAGTTGTTTCTTTGGGGTTTTTATTATTTTTCCATGGTGTCCACTGCCCACCCATAGTTTAGTTGTAATTCTATTGCATCAAATGTCATGCCTGTCTTAGGTTATGTATTTGAATACATACTAGACTTTATCACCATCACCGTTTCTAGATTATAGTTTGTGTAAGATGATTTTTTCCAAAACCAACCATAATCATTCATCGACATGATTGTGTTGCTTGTGTATACTTTATGCATGAGAGTGTTTCATCTGCAGTCTGCTGTTGGCATTGGGGCATATATGCTCATTTTGTGTAGATGAAGTTCTTTTGTCTAGACTCTATATATGGTCCTCCTTTATGTTGTTCTGCATAATTTGTATATATTTATCATGTTTTCCTGAAGCTATGCATATAGTTACTACGTGGAATCTATACTTAGACACAACAACTCCATGTGGGTTGAACTTGCAGTCACTTTGTAGCAAATCCCATCAACAAACAACTCAACAAGATTTGATTTGTCAATGCAACATTTGTAGGTTTCTTGGATGACTGTTACTTTTTCCTGTTCTTATATTACTTAGTGGTACATGTGCTCCCCATGACTTCTTTTCAGTGTGATCTAGTAGGGAATGTTCCCCTCAAAAAAATGAGATGCTTCCTTTCTTTCTATTAACCAAAGTCTATATTTTTGAGGAATAAAAGATAGCCAAAAAAAAAAAAAAGAATGTAAATGTAATGCACATGTAGATGAGTGACCTAATGAGGCACAACTGGGGTTGGTTTCTATGCCATGGAGTATTATGGAGAATGCAAATAATTCTTTCTCAAATAGATACTTTCCCATAGTTGGTCCTTTTTCCTCAGTGCAGTGTCAGGAAGTGGAGACCAGTGGCCCATTGCCTTGATTGGTAATGCTCATTTGTCTTTGACATGTTTTTAGATCAATTATATTAAGACATAGATCTATGTCCTCATAATTTTCCAATTTTAAAAACACAATGGTGATAGATGATTTTTGAATCGTGATTATTATGTGATTACATCGCTACATGTATCATTATGATTTATTATGTTACATGTAATGATGCATGCTATTGGCACATTGTTATGTGTAGATTTTTTAATGAATCATGATTATTATGTTATTATACCACCACATATATCATTGTGATTTATTATGTTACAAACTTACATGTAATGATGTAGGTTATTGTTGCACTATTATGTATAAGATTTCAATGATTTATGTTCATATATTTTAATTTTATTCTTTTTAGCATTTTGGGTGGGCCCCCCTATGTCAAAGACCTTGCTAACCCACTATGAAATTTCATAGACTTTGGGGAGTGCTTCCACACGTGCCCCAAATGTGTTTCCCTCTTGTGTCCTTGAAAGTTGGTGGACCATTGCTATTACTTGTATTGTATGCAAATGAATACAAAATCCTTAGAAATATGATTTCGGGATCATATTGTTTTGGTTTACCTTTTCGGCCCAAAATGTCCAGGTCATTTCAAAATTAATCTAAAGTGTTGTGTATCAAATTTTAGTGGTTTCATTTTAAATATTTCTAATTGTAATGGATTTTCTGGTTATTTTTTATACTTTTCTCATGTATTTTGAGGCATTTAATCAATTTCTTGAGAAATACCTAAAAAATGGCTTGAAAGTCCTTAAAATGTTTGTTTGTTTGTTTGTTTTTGTTTTTGTTTTTGTTTTTGTTTTTGTTTT
>APFE031334934.1:0-10094 GCA_000404065.3 Pinus taeda | reverse complement strand
AAAAAAAAAAATTTAATTAACAAAACTTTATACTCAATATTTATTGTTTATTGTTAATGACCCTAACTATTTTTGAAATCAACTTAGAAAATTATATAAATTCTTTAAAAAATAAAATAAACAAAAGAAGGCAATTACCACACGCAATTACCATAGACAAATTCTGCAGACCGCAAATATAACCTACAAACACAATGAAACTTCAAAATACCTCCACTGTTCATAAGCATAACCATAAAATGGAATACACTCATATTTTATAACAATAATAATATGATAATCACGATGGAATACCACCACACATACTCTATGGCTTGATGTGATCTCAAATGGAACTACAAATATCTTCTTCATCCTTGTATGGCTTGATGTGATCTCAAATGGAACTACAAATATCTTCTTCGTCCTTGGCCGAAACACAAGATTACCAAAACAGCACTATGCCTTCAACACCTTCACTACTCTTAAGACAACTTAGCCGTAGCACTCTGTAGCCATTCAGGTTTTGCTGTTATTTGTGTTTATATTTTAGAAGCAAATTTAATTGGCTTGGTTGGGGTGAGGAGTAATTGTAATTGAGTGTAAGGACACACGAATCTTGAGGACCAATTGTTTTGTAATTGAGTGTGTTCCTCCATTGTTGTAATTGAGTGCGAGGAGAGACGAATTTTGAGGACTAATTGTAATGGAACACGAAGAAAAGTATCAATGTACTAATTGAAGACTAATTGCAATTGAGTGTGAGGACAGACGAATAGTGAGGACTAATTGTAATGAAACGAAAAATATCAATAAATATTTTTCAATTCAAATGCTTAACAAGTGCTTAACATTTGAAATGTGCCAACAAAATTGTCCATAAACATAAACCCTATCCATAGTAGTAGAAGTACCAATGTACTAATTCAAGACTAATTGCAATTGAGTGTATCCATAGTAGTAGAAGTATCAATGTACTAATTGAAGACTAATTGCAATTGAGTGTGAGGACAGACGAATAGTGAGGACTAATTGTAATGAAAACGAAAAATATAAATAAATATTTTTCAATTCAAATGCTTAACAAGTGCTTAACATTTGAAATGTGCCAACAAAATTGTCCATAAACATAAACCCTATCCATAGTAGTAGAATTGGATTCATAAACGTGCAAACAAAATTATCCATAAAATTATCCATAGTTACTGGATCAGACAATGAAATGTGAAAAAAATAATGGAACACGAAATGTATCAATAAGTGCTTCCCCGAGTTGCAGCAAAATAATTATAAACAAAATTATCCTCATGTGCAGGAAAAAATATTAAACCATATCCATAGGTGCAGGAAAAAATAAACCCTATCCATACCATAAAACAAGGTTCGAAAAAAAAGGCATGGCTTCACATCTTAAAACAAAATTAATTATCCATCTATGATATCAACAGTTGCGGAAAAAAATTATAAAGAAGACTTTAAAACAAGGATCGAAGGAGAAGAGGTGCAGCTATAGAATGTTAAGATAATTCGAATGGACAGAAATGACTTCCTTACCTCTAGTGTGATTAGAACTAAAATTATGAAGTTTTAGGTGCGTTGAGCATGGACCGGAGCATGGATCAAACACATGACCTTCAGATATTCAGTACGCTCAGCTTTTCCTTGACACTCTCCCAACAAGATATGGAGGCAACAACATTGTCGTTACCACTCATTTTCTATAATCTTCGAAGATCCTCTACCAACTGTTCATCGCTGATCGAAATTGGGCATGACCATCGTTTCCCTCCTTAAGAAATCTTCACATATTGCCAAGGAGAGATTGTGATTTCAAAATCACCATTGACGAACGGGGAAACCATCGTTAGGTTGTTGAGCGTGGATAGAACACGTGACCTTCAGATATTCAGTCTGACGCTCAGCTTTCAGACTGAGTCTCAATCTTGTTTTACAATCGAAAGAATTTTATGCAATTAAATTAGAGTGATATGGGTTTTTCCTTAACAACCCTAGTTAAATGGAAATGAAAATAATGTCATAAGTTTGATATCAACCTAGATCAAGAGGATAATGACTTGTCCTCTTAATGATGCAAGATAAACCAAACTCATGAGAACATATTCTCCCACCCTCAAGCACCTATTCAGATGTAAGGTTATCAACACTTTTCTAAAATTATTTGATAAACTAGGGGAAAACATGTCCTGTGAGATATTTGATACTTATTAAAGAGGATAACAACATCTCTTCACCATAAAAACAAGATATAATAAATTGAATAAAAGAAATTATGTAGAGTTAAATTAAATTTGACCATCTTTCCATATTGGTGAATCTATTACAAAAATTCTAATTGCTATGATATCTGAAGGTGAAAACAAATTACTTATAATAAACCGTAAATTGTATTATGCCAAGGAATAAGTATCAGATACATAAGTTGAAACATTGCACTTAAATATCATACATTTAAACTATTATGTCCATTCATGTTTGATATATATATATATAAAACTTTATGTAAAAGAAATAAAGTATATTTTAATTAAAATTTAGTTATCTCTTTATTTCTATTTAAATTGTGATGAACATGTGTATTTTCTCATGAACTATTTGGTCTATTCTAAATTACTCAAAATCCTGCAAGCCTACTACAAATCTTCACTAGGAAAATTCAAACATCAAAACAAGATAATTCTTAGAGATTTCACCTCAGTAGTCATTCTCCATTTACTTAGTTGTAATTAAACTATAAGGGAGGTTAGCCATATACAAATTGACTTAAGGATATTCAAAAAGAATAATTCAAGGTGATGAAGAAGTCTTTAACCTACAAAGGAGGTTTACCCATATATAAATCACCTTAAGGATATTCAACAAGAACAATTCAAGGTGATGAATTGACAGTGATAGGGTACTTTAGATCCAGTAGGGATAGGATATTAATTACCAAAGTTAAAGGACTCAATCATTAGGCCAATTAAGTAAACTATAAAGGTTTAATAAGTTAGTTTTTGGTATATTTTCTATAATGTTGCATGCAATACCATATAACAATTTGAATAAATAACATTATAATGATAAATAAGGAAATATTAGGACTCTCAACTAGATATGCAAAAGAATAAGATTTTCAATTAAGTTTTTATGGCTGAAACACAGAAAACAAAATTGTTGGCATTGGCCCTACAATTATGGTTATATAATGAAGTAAATGATAGGCTTTGATTTTTATTCACTATTTTTTGCAATCTCTAATAAAAACAAAATAACATATTAATAAAAGTTTCTTTTTAGAAACATTTCAAAGAACTCTAATCCTAATTATCCATAATTTTGGAGAGAAGAGAGAGAAACTAGTTATAGAAGACAAATTGATGACCACCATTCCTTGATATAAATGATCAATGGATATTTTCATTCCAAAGAAAAGGAGTCATCCCACCTTACTCAACTAGCAATTATGTCATTTGATATAAAACACTGGAGATAGCTACCCACCACCATTTTTTTAGAAAATGACATGATAAAGTAATGTTTAAATCTTGTGACTACAATACTGAGTTCATTCTTTCAAAAAATGCCCGCTACACTTCAATTGTTTTAGAAAAATAAACACTTTATTGGTAACCAGTTAATTTATTATGCTAAATTCACTTTTGAAGGGAAAAAATTTGAACATAACGTTTCTTGATAGAAAGTATAAAGACATAAAACATCAAAAAAAAATTGTATGATAGGTTAAAAATCCAAATTCCAATCATGTTCGTCATATAGATTAGGCTAAGTTTTTAAGTTTTTTGAAAGTTGTGGAATCTCCGTAGTCTGGTTTTTCAGGATCAAAATTCCATATATTTTAAATCTCGGTTTCTTGGGATTTCACCCCATTTTAAAAATGATTTAAATGTTAAAAAATAGCCAAGGATTATGATAAAAAGAGCTTTTTTATTTTGTTTAAATGAGTGAAATCTTTGTACTTGCAGGACTAAAATTTCAATAAGTGGAATCTTCCTACTTTGGGTTTTTCTGTATCAAAATTCTTTGTATTTTAAAATTTGGTTTTTGAGATTTTAATTTATGTTTAAAAAATAGGCTATGATTATAATGAAAAGTGTTTTTTAATTGGGTTGAATAAGTGAAATATTTTTACTTTGACGAAAATTCTAGTAAGTGGAATCTTCTTACTTGATATTTTTCGGTATCAAAATTCTTTATATTTTAAAATTTTATTTTGACAGTTTAATTTATTTTAAAATTGATTTAGATATTAAAAATTATTTGGTCGATAAATTTGTAAATAATTAGAGAATTTAATAATTCAAAGAAGCTTAAATCATTATCGATTAATATCATTTCCCAATTCCTTCTGATTCCCTTAAAAAACACCCACTTCGTCCCTCCATTACTATCACAAATAAAGTAATAAAGTAACGTGTAAATACAAAAAGTGTTCTTGAAAATGATGAGACAATGCTGAGATTATGATCGTTTAAAAAACACCCACTCCATCCATCCAATGCCATCACACAGCTGAGATTATGATCGTTTAAAAAACACCCACTCCATCCATCCAATGCCATCACACAGTTATGCATTAATGTTTCAGGTATTCCAATAAAGCAACCTGTAAATATCATAAGTGTTTTAAAATATGATGAGAAAATTCCCAAAAATTACTGGACAAGGTTGCATCGAGCTCTGAAACAGTTGTTGAAAAGGAGACTTACATCTCTTGAAAACTTTTGGCTGATTGGGGATTTCTCCCTGAAACGGTTGTTGAATGTATCCGTGGTAAGAAACCATATATATCGATTGAGGCATATATGATTAGAGAAAAGTAGGTTGATGTATATCTTTTATTGCTCATGTATATCTTTTACGATAGGATGCATGCACTCCATTAAATGCTTTAACATTTCTCTTTTTTCCATGACTTTGGGTTTGATATGGAATGTTTGTAACCAATGAAAGTCAGTTGATGAACTGAGGTTAATTATTTATCCCACATAGCCTTGGCCACTTTTGCACTTAACAGTTTTTATTCCTTTTTAGGTTTGTTTTAACATCCCATCTCATAGTTTATTCAATTTCACACGGGGCTACTAATCTATGGTTTACCATTTTTGTGGGATTTTTGAACCTGGAATTTCTTAACTACTACATATTCATTATTCTTTTAGCAATTGAACTACCATGTCCATCACCAATTAAACTACCCTACTACAAAGGATCATTTATTTTCAACAAAGAAGTTCAATTAAATTTAAATAAAAAAAGTTTTAATAATTTTTCTTTAACAAATTAATATGAACTTAGTTAAAAACATTTTATTAATATTATTTAAAAATGAAATTTAATTAGTTTCAAAAATTTATATATTTCAATATTAATTATTTTTTACTAAATTAAATATATATTATAATAAAAAAACATCATAACATTATAATGCCTTATAGTTATTTCCCATTCATAAAAAAAAATGTTTTATCTTGATAAAAATATTTTCTGTGGCAGAAGGATTTCCATGGATGATTTTATCTCATAATTTATACATTCGTCATCTTAGATATAAAAATTTATTTTAGATTAATAAAAACATTTGTAATAGCAAAAAGATTTCCATTTAGGCTGATTTACTCATTGAGCCTAGATGCTCATTCTATAGCCCGGTATGTGTAACCATGTTCGTCTATCATGAAATTGAAATTTTGATCATATTCAAGAAAATAAAAATCTAAAAATAAATAAATCACTATACAAAACATTTAAATAATGTCTACTCCTAATTTTCTTTTATGAAATCAAAAGAAATAAATAAATATACAAAACATTTAAACAATATCTATTCATAAAAAAAATTACAAATGAAAAAATAGATAAAATAGATCCCTATAAAATCATGTTAAATCTATATTTAAAATAATATTATTTTTTCAAATTGTGTCTCTTTACAATCGAGGATCGTTCGTATAAATTTGGAACCTTTTAAAATTTTTGAACCTTTTAAAATTTTCGTTATTGTTCAATGTTTGAGTGGTCTGTTAGAGTAAAAGCTAAAAGTGGGAGGGCACGTGAGATTCCAATTCTCGTTCTTGAATCCCTGTTGGAAGTGGGAGCGCACGTGAGATTCTAATTCTCGTTCTTGAATTTCTGTTGAATGTGTCAGTGGTGTGTCAGCGTAAAAGCTGGGAGTGGGAGGACAGGTGAGATTCCAATTCTCGTTCTTGAATTCATGTTCCATCTGTTATGGTGTGTCAGCGTAAAAGCTGGGAGTGGGAGGACAGGTGAGATTCCAATTCTCGTTCTTGAATTCATGTTCCATGCGTTAGTGGTGTGTCAGCGTAAAAGCGGGGAGTGGGAGCCTAAAAGCTGGGAGTGGGAGCGCAGGTTAGAATCCAGTTCTTGTTTTGAATTCCATTCCTATTTCTAATAGGAGAGCTAGCATATTATGATAGCAGATGCATGATATGAAAGGACGCGTTCGGGAAAGATGGAGTTAATGGCTTTTCCTTGTGCCTCTCAGCCTCTGCAGGTGCTCGTAATGCTCAAATTTTCAGTGCTCGTACCGAGGTTGCAGCGCGGATGAAATCGAGGAGAGGACGGAGGACTTAAACTCTGGTTGATGCCGCGGATATCATTTCGTACTGACTGACGACACTGTTGCTGGATCTATGGGCCATGACAACATTGTTGGCCTTGAAATTATTTAGTGCATTGTACCAGCCAGAGGTACCCTATCAGCCAGAGGTACCCTCTATCGAGCTGTCGTGCCGGTGAAAGTTAGAAGTGATTCTTGAATTGGGTTTCAGTTTCTAATTCTATTTCTGAATTCCAAGTGAAATATGATTGGAATTGTAATTCAAAAACAAATACAGTATGTGATAGTCTGTTCGACAGATTGTATATTTTTTACTGTAGGGATGGGTAGAATAAATGGGCGATCAACATTAACATAGTTGTTTACCAGACGATTGTTCTCCACTTTTCTATATTTTCACTAACTTAATCATTTCTCTGACCATTCTCCTTTTTATTTTTTTCTTAGATCTAAGCGTCCCAGACGATTTCATATACCAAACCATTTCTAATATAT
The DNA here is from genome assembly GCA_000404065.3 of Pinus taeda. Lineage (NCBI taxonomy): Eukaryota > Viridiplantae > Streptophyta > Pinopsida > Pinales > Pinaceae > Pinus > Pinus taeda. The sequence continues at coordinate 3,022 of APFE031334934.1, read as the reverse complement.
GAAATGGGTGTGGACTACATGACACCAAAAAGGTACTTAAATAGCCTTTTGGCCTGTGCCACGTTGCAATTTTCTTTGCAGAAGCAAGCGTCTACATGACCTGCGTCATTTCTGGCTAACGGTTGTCGGCAAGGGAAATCCTCTTAATTGTTGTCACGATTATAACTCTGGTTTTTGGTTTCTAACTTCAATCTAAAATGAAAATACAAGAACATACTTTTATGATTCTCTGGCAGATGGAAAGCTTCGAAAGAAGGGAGGGAGAGGAGTTGATCTTTCTACTTGTGTCGATTGGCATTCTGTACAGGTAACTATTTATATAAAACCGGTTTTGTCTTTTTTTTCGTTGTAATCGCCCCAAGCACGACTGGCCTAATAGATATATATTCTATCCTTGCCTATTTTTGTCTGTTTGTCTTTTAATTGCCCCACGATCTACTAGCTATAAAAAAAAGATCAGTATCCTTAACCATTTTAGTTACCCAAATAATATTTGCGTTCTAGGTTTAGTCGTTAACGATTTTTACTGGTTTTTTTACTTCAAAGGCATATATTGCAATTTCTCTGATGGGACCTACAGTTTATTCATGTTAACTTTAAAGTGGTCATTGCTTTTCCGTGATTGTAAAATGAAAAATCCTCTCATCATTGTTCACTTCAGTTGCACCTTTGTGTGAAGACCTCACTTCAGAAGTATAACTCCATTGGCTTAATTTTCTCTTTAAGATTCCCGTTTTCGCTGCATACTAATTTTTAGTTCACGGACCCTCTGTGTCTCTTGGTGGAGCCAAACTTCTTGTTACGTTTTTTCATGCTTAGTTCCATACTTCTTTTGAAAATGCACAATGAACTAACAGATGGTCCATAGATTTTCCATTAGTTTTCATAGATTTTCTATAGATGGATTTTCTTTCTTACTGCATGTTTTCTTATCGTTTCTTTTTTATCTGCTTGGGTGTAATTTTTTACTATTCTTTTCCAATTTTATTCTTTTGGGCGAATGTAAGTAATAAAGTCCCATGAAAGAGGATACATCCTTTTTCTTTCCATTTTTAATCGGTCAATTATGCATCCAATTATGTACTTTTACAACTTCTAATGTACTTTTATTTTAGTTTCACCACTAGTATTAGAAGTAAGTGGAGTTTCAATAACATTGTAAGAGGAAAGTAAATGTTCTTTCAATCTAATTGTAAGGTAGTTTTGTTTTATTTTGATGAGTTAAATTGCATTGTAGTTTTGTTTTATTCACGTAGGTTTCCTATTTATTTAGTTTAGCTTGGGGTGAGTATTGTCTGGAGTATCTTTGGCAATTATCGCAATTATTAAAATGAGTTTTGTAACTTATCATTCTAAAAATCATTTTTTAATAGGTGCCCATTTTATTATTAAGTTAAATTTCTCCTACAATGTAGTTTAGATTAAATGGCTTTGTCCAATAATATATGTAAGTTATGTTTTTACATTTTATAAATGCATTTTTGATTACATCTTCTAATTTTTTATCTTAGATTTTGATTTTACATAATTATTATGGTTAGCTTTTATATATTTTCATTATTAAATTAGATATTAATAGATGTAATATATGTTAAATAAAAAAATTTTGTATTTATTTTTTTATTAATACTATATACTTTCATTTATTTCAAAATAATTTTTTTATTAAGGTTATTTAGTTCAGTTTATTTTTTAAATGATTTTAAAATTTATATAATTAATATGTTATTAAGTTCTACAATATGGTATATTTTTAACTCAGATAATATAATGAAAAATTGTTTGAATTGATATAATATGAAGGGATATTGTGTTTCTATTAAAATCTATATTATAAAATCAAATAGTGATGTAAATATTTTTATACATTAATATTGAATATGTGTTTTATTAATGTCTCAACTACATCATGTATGTATAAATTCCTAGAGTATACTACAATAGGCTACAGTAGAGTAGGGTAGAATAGACTAGGCTAGCCTAAAGTAAGCTAGAGTAACTAGAGTAGACTAGGCTATGCTAAGCTAACTTAGAGTAGGGTAGTCTAGGATAGGGTACAATAGGCTATGGTAGGCTAGCCTAGGGTAGGATAAAATAGGCTCTGCTAGGCTAAAGTAGCCTAGGCTAGGCTAGAGTAGGCTAAGTAAGACAAGGATAGAGTAGGCTAAGCAAGACTACACTAGAGTTGGCTAGGCGAAGCTAAGAAAGAATAGGCTAGGCTAGGATAGGATTGAGTACACTAAGGTAGGCTAAGCTAGAGTAGGATAGAGTAGACTAGGTTAGGCTAGGCTAGGCTAGGTGAGGCTAGAGTAGGCTGGCCTAGAGTAATGTAAGGTAGGATGGAGTAGGCTAGGCTAAGCTAGGTTAATCTAGGCTAGAGTAGGCTAGGCTAGCCTATGCTAAGCTAGAGTAGGCTGGGTGAGGTTAAGATAGAGTAGACTAAGGTGGACCAGGAAAGGTTAGGCTAAAATATGTTAGACTAGGCTACAGTTGGATAGTTGGTTAGAGTGGGCTACAGTAGGCTAGGCTAGATTAGGTTAGGCTATAATAGTCTAGGCTAGAGTAAGGGAGGATAGAGTAGTATAAAGTAAGCTAAGGTAGGATAGGGTAGGAAAGGCTAGAGTAGGTTAGAAAAGGTTAGGATAGGATAGGCAAGACTAGGCTAGGGTAGAGTAGGATAAGCTAGGGTAGAGTAGGATAGAGTAAGGTAGAGTAGAGTAGGCTAACTTAGACTAGGCTAGAGTAGGCTAACGTAGAGTAGGCTAGGCTATGGTATGTTGCGATATACTAGGCTATGCTAAGGTAGGTTATGCTAGAATAGTATAGGTTAGAGTAAGCTAGGATAGAGTAGGCTAACCAAGGCTATAATGGGATAGAGTAGGAAAGGCTAGGCTAGGAGAAGCTAGAGTAGGTTAGAAAATGTTAGGATAGGATATTCTAGACTAGGCTAAGGTAGAGTAGGATAAAGTAGGCTGGAGTAGAGTAGGCTAGGCTAGAGAAGGCTAGAGTAGGTTAGGCTATG